>OY987312.1:2500-151195 GCA_963920655.1 Geranium rotundifolium
CTAAACCCTAAACCCTAAACCCTAAACCCTAAACCCTAAACCCTAAACCCTAAACCCTAAACCCTAAACCCTAAACCCTAAACCCTAAACCCTAAACCCTAAACCCTAAACCCTAAACCCTAAACCCTAAACCCTAAACCCTAAACCCTAAACCCTAAACCCTAAACCCTAAACCCTAAACCCTAAACCCTAAACCCTAAACCCTAAACCCTAAACCCTAAACCCTAAACCCTAAACCCTAAACCCTAAACCCTAAACCCTAAACCCTAAACCCTAAACCCTAAACCCTAAACCCTAAACCCTAAACCCTAAACCCTAAACCCTAAACCCTAAACCCTAAACCCTAAACCCTAAACCCTAAACCCTAAACCCTAAACCCTAAACCCTAAACCCTAAACCCTAAACCCTAAACCCTAAACCCTAAACCCTAAACCCTAAACCCTAAACCCTAAACCCTAAACCCTAAACCCTAAACCCTAAACCCTAAACCCTAAACCCTAAACCCTAAACCCTAAACCCTAAACCCTAAACCCTAAACCCTAAACCCTAAACCCTAAACCCTAAACCCTAAACCCTAAACCCTAAACCCTAAACCCTAAACCCTAAACCCTAAACCCTAAACCCTAAACCCTAAACCCTAAACCCTAAACCCTAAACCCTAAACCCTAAACCCTAAACCCTAAACCCTAAACCCTAAACCCTAAACCCTAAACCCTAAACCCTAAACCCTAAACCCTAAACCCTAAACCCTAAACCCTAAACCCTAAACCCTAAACCCTAAACCCTAAACCCTAAACCCTAAACCCTAAACCCTAAACCCTAAACCCTAAACCCTAAACCCTAAACCCTAAACCCTAAACCCTAAACCCTAAACCCTAAACCCTAAACCCTAAACCCTAAACCCTAAACCCTAAACCCTAAACCCTAAACCCTAAACCCTAAACCCTAAACCCTAAACCCTAAACCCTAAACCCTAAACCCTAAACCCTAAACCCTAAACCCTAAACCCTAAACCCTAAACCCTAAACCCTAAACCCTAAACCCTAAACCCTAAACCCTAAACCCTAAACCCTAAACCCTAAACCCTAAACCCTAAACCCTAAACCCTAAACCCTAAACCCTAAACCCTAAACCCTAAACCCTAAACCCTAAACCCTAAACCCTAAACCCTAAACCCTAAACCCTAAACCCTAAACCCTAAACCCTAAACCCTAAACCCTAAACCCTAAACCCTAAACCCTAAACCCTAAACCCTAAACCCTAAACCCTAAACCCTAAACCCTAAACCCTAAACCCTAAACCCTAAACCCTAAACCCTAAACCCTAAACCCTAAACCCTAAACCCTAAACCCTAAACCCTAAACCCTAAACCCTAAACCCTAAACCCTAAACCCTAAACCCTAAACCCTAAACCCTAAACCCTAAACCCTAAACCCTAAACCCTAAACCCTAAACCCTAAACCCTAAACCCTAAACCCTAAACCCTAAACCCTAAACCCTAAACCCTAAACCCTAAACCCTAAACCCTAAACCCTAAACCCTAAACCCTAAACCCTAAACCCTAAACCCTAAACCCTAAACCCTAAACCCTAAACCCTAAACCCTAAACCCTAAACCCTAAACCCTAAACCCTAAACCCTAAACCCTAAACCCTAAACCCTAAACCCTAAACCCTAAACCCTAAACCCTAAACCCTAAACCCTAAACCCTAAACCCTAAACCCTAAACCCTAAACCCTAAACCCTAAACCCTAAACCCTAAACCCTAAACCCTAAACCCTAAACCCTAAACCCTAAACCCTAAACCCTAAACCCTAAACCCTAAACCCTAAACCCTAAACCCTAAACCCTAAACCCTAAACCCTAAACCCTAAACCCTAAACCCTAAACCCTAAACCCTAAACCCTAAACCCTAAACCCTAAACCCTAAACCCTAAACCCTAAACCCTAAACCCTAAACCCTAAACCCTAAACCCTAAACCCTAAACCCTAAACCCTAAACCCTAAACCCTAAACCCTAAACCCTAAACCCTAAACCCTAAACCCTAAACCCTAAACCCTAAACCCTAAACCCTAAACCCTAAACCCTAAACCCTAAACCCTAAACCCTAAACCCTAAACCCTAAACCCTAAACCCTAAACCCTAAACCCTAAACCCTAAACCCTAAACCCTAAACCCTAAACCCTAAACCCTAAACCCTAAACCCTAAACCCTAAACCCTAAACCCTAAACCCTAAACCCTAAACCCTAAACCCTAAACCCTAAACCCTAAACCCTAAACCCTAAACCCTAAACCCTAAACCCTAAACCCTAAACCCTAAACCCTAAACCCTAAACCCTAAACCCTAAACCCTAAACCCTAAACCCTAAACCCTAAACCCTAAACCCTAAACCCTAAACCCTAAACCCTAAACCCTAAACCCTAAACCCTAAACCCTAAACCCTAAACCCTAAACCCTAAACCCTAAACCCTAAACCCTAAACCCTAAACCCTAAACCCTAAACCCTAAACCCTAAACCCTAAACCCTAAACCCTAAACCCTAAACCCTAAACCCTAAACCCTAAACCCTAAACCCTAAACCCTAAACCCTAAACCCTAAACCCTAAACCCTAAACCCTAAACCCTAAACCCTAAACCCTAAACCCTAAACCCTAAACCCTAAACCCTAAACCCTAAACCCTAAACCCTAAACCCTAAACCCTAAACCCTAAACCCTAAACCCTAAACCCTAAACCCTAAACCCTAAACCCTAAACCCTAAACCCTAAACCCTAAACCCTAAACCCTAAACCCTAAACCCTAAACCCTAAACCCTAAACCCTAAACCCTAAACCCTAAACCCTAAACCCTAAACCCTAAACCCTAAACCCTAAACCCTAAACCCTAAACCCTAAACCCTAAACCCTAAACCCTAAACCCTAAACCCTAAACCCTAAACCCTAAACCCTAAACCCTAAACCCTAAACCCTAAACCCTAAACCCTAAACCCTAAACCCTAAACCCTAAACCCTAAACCCTAAACCCTAAACCCTAAACCCTAAACCCTAAACCCTAAACCCTAAACCCTAAACCCTAAACCCTAAACCCTAAACCCTAAACCCTAAACCCTAAACCCTAAACCCTAAACCCTAAACCCTAAACCCTAAACCCTAAACCCTAAACCCTAAACCCTAAACCCTAAACCCTAAACCCTAAACCCTAAACCCTAAACCCTAAACCCTAAACCCTAAACCCTAAACCCTAAACCCTAAACCCTAAACCCTAAACCCTAAACCCTAAACCCTAAACCCTAAACCCTAAACCCTAAACCCTAAACCCTAAACCCTAAACCCTAAACCCTAAACCCTAAACCCTAAACCCTAAACCCTAAACCCTAAACCCTAAACCCTAAACCCTAAACCCTAAACCCTAAACCCTAAACCCTAAACCCTAAACCCTAAACCCTAAACCCTAAACCCTAAACCCTAAACCCTAAACCCTAAACCCTAAACCCTAAACCCTAAACCCTAAACCCTAAACCCTAAACCCTAAACCCTAAACCCTAAACCCTAAACCCTAAACCCTAAACCCTAAACCCTAAACCCTAAACCCTAAACCCTAAACCCTAAACCCTAAACCCTAAACCCTAAACCCTAAACCCTAAACCCTAAACCCTAAACCCTAAACCCTAAACCCTAAACCCTAAACCCTAAACCCTAAACCCTAAACCCTAAACCCTAAACCCTAAACCCTAAACCCTAAACCCTAAACCCTAAACCCTAAACCCTAAACCCTAAACCCTAAACCCTAAACCCTAAACCCTAAACCCTAAACCCTAAACCCTAAACCCTAAACCCTAAACCCTAAACCCTAAACCCTAAACCCTAAACCCTAAACCCTAAACCCTAAACCCTAAACCCTAAACCCTAAACCCTAAACCCTAAACCCTAAACCCTAAACCCTAAACCCTAAACCCTAAACCCTAAACCCTAAACCCTAAACCCTAAACCCTAAACCCTAAACCCTAAACCCTAAACCCTAAACCCTAAACCCTAAACCCTAAACCCTAAACCCTAAACCCTAAACCCTAAACCCTAAACCCTAAACCCTAAACCCTAAACCCTAAACCCTAAACCCTAAACCCTAAACCCTAAACCCTAAACCCTAAACCCTAAACCCTAAACCCTAAACCCTAAACCCTAAACCCTAAACCCTAAACCCTAAACCCTAAACCCTAAACCCTAAACCCTAAACCCTAAACCCTAAACCCTAAACCCTAAACCCTAAACCCTAAACCCTAAACCCTAAACCCTAAACCCTAAACCCTAAACCCTAAACCCTAAACCCTAAACCCTAAACCCTAAACCCTAAACCCTAAACCCTAAACCCTAAACCCTAAACCCTAAACCCTAAACCCTAAACCCTAAACCCTAAACCCTAAACCCTAAACCCTAAACCCTAAACCCTAAACCCTAAACCCTAAACCCTAAACCCTAAACCCTAAACCCTAAACCCTAAACCCTAAACCCTAAACCCTAAACCCTAAACCCTAAACCCTAAACCCTAAACCCTAAACCCTAAACCCTAAACCCTAAACCCTAAACCCTAAACCCTAAACCCTAAACCCTAAACCCTAAACCCTAAACCCTAAACCCTAAACCCTAAACCCTAAACCCTAAACCCTAAACCCTAAACCCTAAACCCTAAACCCTAAACCCTAAACCCTAAACCCTAAACCCTAAACCCTAAACCCTAAACCCTAAACCCTAAACCCTAAACCCTAAACCCTAAACCCTAAACCCTAAACCCTAAACCCTAAACCCTAAACCCTAAACCCTAAACCCTAAACCCTAAACCCTAAACCCTAAACCCTAAACCCTAAACCCTAAACCCTAAACCCTAAACCCTAAACCCTAAACCCTAAACCCTAAACCCTAAACCCTAAACCCTAAACCCTAAACCCTAAACCCTAAACCCTAAACCCTAAACCCTAAACCCTAAACCCTAAACCCTAAACCCTAAACCCTAAACCCTAAACCCTAAACCCTAAACCCTAAACCCTAAACCCTAAACCCTAAACCCTAAACCCTAAACCCTAAACCCTAAACCCTAAACCCTAAACCCTAAACCCTAAACCCTAAACCCTAAACCCTAAACCCTAAACCCTAAACCCTAAACCCTAAACCCTAAACCCTAAACCCTAAACCCTAAACCCTAAACCCTAAACCCTAAACCCTAAACCCTAAACCCTAAACCCTAAACCCTAAACCCTAAACCCTAAACCCTAAACCCTAAACCCTAAACCCTAAACCCTAAACCCTAAACCCTAAACCCTAAACCCTAAACCCTAAACCCTAAACCCTAAACCCTAAACCCTAAACCCTAAACCCTAAACCCTAAACCCTAAACCCTAAACCCTAAACCCTAAACCCTAAACCCTAAACCCTAAACCCTAAACCCTAAACCCTAAACCCTAAACCCTAAACCCTAAACCCTAAACCCTAAACCCTAAACCCTAAACCCTAAACCCTAAACCCTAAACCCTAAACCCTAAACCCTAAACCCTAAACCCTAAACCCTAAACCCTAAACCCTAAACCCTAAACCCTAAACCCTAAACCCTAAACCCTAAACCCTAAACCCTAAACCCTAAACCCTAAACCCTAAACCCTAAACCCTAAACCCTAAACCCTAAACCCTAAACCCTAAACCCTAAACCCTAAACCCTAAACCCTAAACCCTAAACCCTAAACCCTAAACCCTAAACCCTAAACCCTAAACCCTAAACCCTAAACCCTAAACCCTAAACCCTAAACCCTAAACCCTAAACCCTAAACCCTAAACCCTAAACCCTAAACCCTAAACCCTAAACCCTAAACCCTAAACCCTAAACCCTAAACCCTAAACCCTAAACCCTAAACCCTAAACCCTAAACCCTAAACCCTAAACCCTAAACCCTAAACCCTAAACCCTAAACCCTAAACCCTAAACCCTAAACCCTAAACCCTAAACCCTAAACCCTAAACCCTAAACCCTAAACCCTAAACCCTAAACCCTAAACCCTAAACCCTAAACCCTAAACCCTAAACCCTAAACCCTAAACCCTAAACCCTAAACCCTAAACCCTAAACCCTAAACCCTAAACCCTAAACCCTAAACCCTAAACCCTAAACCCTAAACCCTAAACCCTAAACCCTAAACCCTAAACCCTAAACCCTAAACCCTAAACCCTAAACCCTAAACCCTAAACCCTAAACCCTAAACCCTAAACCCTAAACCCTAAACCCTAAACCCTAAACCCTAAACCCTAAACCCTAAACCCTAAACCCTAAACCCTAAACCCTAAACCCTAAACCCTAAACCCTAAACCCTAAACCCTAAACCCTAAACCCTAAACCCTAAACCCTAAACCCTAAACCCTAAACCCTAAACCCTAAACCCTAAACCCTAAACCCTAAACCCTAAACCCTAAACCCTAAACCCTAAACCCTAAACCCTAAACCCTAAACCCTAAACCCTAAACCCTAAACCCTAAACCCTAAACCCTAAACCCTAAACCCTAAACCCTAAACCCTAAACCCTAAACCCTAAACCCTAAACCCTAAACCCTAAACCCTAAACCCTAAACCCTAAACCCTAAACCCTAAACCCTAAACCCTAAACCCTAAACCCTAAACCCTAAACCCTAAACCCTAAACCCTAAACCCTAAACCCTAAACCCTAAACCCTAAACCCTAAACCCTAAACCCTAAACCCTAAACCCTAAACCCTAAACCCTAAACCCTAAACCCTAAACCCTAAACCCTAAACCCTAAACCCTAAACCCTAAACCCTAAACCCTAAACCCTAAACCCTAAACCCTAAACCCTAAACCCTAAACCCTAAACCCTAAACCCTAAACCCTAAACCCTAAACCCTAAACCCTAAACCCTAAACCCTAAACCCTAAACCCTAAACCCTAAACCCTAAACCCTAAACCCTAAACCCTAAACCCTAAACCCTAAACCCTAAACCCTAAACCCTAAACCCTAAACCCTAAACCCTAAACCCTAAACCCTAAACCCTAAACCCTAAACCCTAAACCCTAAACCCTAAACCCTAAACCCTAAACCCTAAACCCTAAACCCTAAACCCTAAACCCTAAACCCTAAACCCTAAACCCTAAACCCTAAACCCTAAACCCTAAACCCTAAACCCTAAACCCTAAACCCTAAACCCTAAACCCTAAACCCTAAACCCTAAACCCTAAACCCTAAACCCTAAACCCTAAACCCTAAACCCTAAACCCTAAACCCTAAACCCTAAACCCTAAACCCTAAACCCTAAACCCTAAACCCTAAACCCTAAACCCTAAACCCTAAACCCTAAACCCTAAACCCTAAACCCTAAACCCTAAACCCTAAACCCTAAACCCTAAACCCTAAACCCTAAACCCTAAACCCTAAACCCTAAACCCTAAACCCTAAACCCTAAACCCTAAACCCTAAACCCTAAACCCTAAACCCTAAACCCTAAACCCTAAACCCTAAACCCTAAACCCTAAACCCTAAACCCTAAACCCTAAACCCTAAACCCTAAACCCTAAACCCTAAACCCTAAACCCTAAACCCTAAACCCTAAACCCTAAACCCTAAACCCTAAACCCTAAACCCTAAACCCTAAACCCTAAACCCTAAACCCTAAACCCTAAACCCTAAACCCTAAACCCTAAACCCTAAACCCTAAACCCTAAACCCTAAACCCTAAACCCTAAACCCTAAACCCTAAACCCTAAACCCTAAACCCTAAACCCTAAACCCTAAACCCTAAACCCTAAACCCTAAACCCTAAACCCTAAACCCTAAACCCTAAACCCTAAACCCTAAACCCTAAACCCTAAACCCTAAACCCTAAACCCTAAACCCTAAACCCTAAACCCTAAACCCTAAACCCTAAACCCTAAACCCTAAACCCTAAACCCTAAACCCTAAACCCTAAACCCTAAACCCTAAACCCTAAACCCTAAACCCTAAACCCTAAACCCTAAACCCTAAACCCTAAACCCTAAACCCTAAACCCTAAACCCTAAACCCTAAACCCTAAACCCTAAACCCTAAACCCTAAACCCTAAACCCTAAACCCTAAACCCTAAACCCTAAACCCTAAACCCTAAACCCTAAACCCTAAACCCTAAACCCTAAACCCTAAACCCTAAACCCTAAACCCTAAACCCTAAACCCTAAACCCTAAACCCTAAACCCTAAACCCTAAACCCTAAACCCTAAACCCTAAACCCTAAACCCTAAACCCTAAACCCTAAACCCTAAACCCTAAACCCTAAACCCTAAACCCTAAACCCTAAACCCTAAACCCTAAACCCTAAACCCTAAACCCTAAACCCTAAACCCTAAACCCTAAACCTACAAGAACACAACATCATGTCATGTACTAAGGAAGGAAAAAAATTCCAATGTTAAAATCGAAAGTTTATTAGTATCATTACTTCAATGATCAAGAGAATGTGCTTCCTCTAACAAACACAAAAAGAAGATTAAAGGAAAACACATGTATACCTTTCATTTAATCTCATTGCTGAAACATGACTACATACATTATAAGCATATTGTGCATGAGATTTTCATTTCCGGATCTAATGTAATGTCATCTCTCATAGTCTTGTAATATTTCTCCATTGCCTCCAAATTGGTGAAACCCTTGCGCCATCCAAGGTCTTTTACACCTTTTAGGATCCTGACATCCTTCCCACCATGCTTATTGAGAATTGACTTATATGATGGAGGCAAACTATCTGGTTTCAATATGCAAGCAGACCTGGAAATTGAATATTACTAACTAAATAACATTATAGAAAAATAAAGGTATATGTCAAGTGTTTTGGGCATTATCATACTTAAAGTTAGGACAAGTTACATGTTTTCATTTGATGGATCCGAAGAATCAGCCAAAGGATGACATGACAAACCACATATCAAATGGTTTAGTAGTCAGAATTCTAAAAAAAATAAAGATATACAGAAACTACTGGTTATGAGTTCAGTCCATCTGAAACCAAACATTAAAAAATAGAAAGAGTTCAGCAAGTAGAGAACATAGCCTAGATATTTCAAATAAGAGAACTCAAAGATCCCTTTCAACTTTAATTGTGCTTCAGAGATGAATCTTGTTAGTTTCTTCAGAAATTATTGCATAATTAATATCCTTCAGAATTATGATTGTATTTTATTTTATACATATTGTAAGACCACTGTTCTTGTTGCATATTTCCATAAAAGTAGAACTAATCAGCTCAAGAGTTTAAAAACAAAAGTCATTCCTTCGGTGTATAGCATATGAATTTTTAGAAGTTCAAACATAGAAGTCTAAATAAGCACTACATGCTTTTACATTTATAATAAACTGCAAAATTACTAAACACCTGTAATTATAGGCCTCTCAATATCTGTTGCAGTAGATGGGCATTCTAAACGAAAAAAGGAATAATACTCTACCTTTAGGTAGCAAATGTAATTAATCCAAATAACTCAAATTGATGTTCTTCCAAATCTAAAAAAATTAATCTAAACCTCCAAAACTATTAGAATTCTTTAAACGTGAGATTTCAACAGTCCGACATTTATATCCCCGCTCGGATGCCTTGCACCTTCATTAACATGTTCGCCCTCGCTGCTTCGGCACCCCTTTGAACTATCTTATGGATCACTCTGCCATCTCTTTTGAATTATGCTGAATCTACCCACCCCATTATGGGAGATTTCTTCACAATCAGGCAATGCATCACTATCTACCAAGCATTTACTAACTGAATCTGATAATCTGGTAAGTTGTTTAGCATACTGCGATGGCCTATACCATATCTTGACATTAAGTACATCATTACCATTGCATTATGAGCTGATCAGGACAGACTATTCTTACACAGATTTAGACGGGTAAACTAAAATTCTTATGTCCTACATTAAAACTCGTGAATCACTAGCACTTGAACCAACGACTTAATTTGGTGGGAATCAACACATACAATAATTGCGAGGACGAAAGACACATGAGGAATATGTCCTCGTGCTTCCAAATAAGAGGCTTGCAGTATTTCCCGAAACGTTTACTCTTTATCCCAGCCTGCATAAGAATGTATATGGCCAAGCTGGCATGCTGAGTTTCTAACCCCGTCAAGAGCATGGACGGCCCAGCAATCACTCCCGCCAACAGAGCCCTTCATTTCGAAGTCCTGAATCACATATCAGAAATTAAACGTTCAAAACTGCCTACGGTGTCCTCCCACAACACCTACAATCTCATCCACAGAGACAAAAATGTCAGCAAAGGTACCAAGAAACTGATAAGAATAATATTTCATATTTGATTAAGTTTTTTTTGTATTTCTCAACCTTAATTGTTGAGATATTTTATGATATTATCACTTGTTTATCTCCCACTTATGTTAGGTGAACTTGTATATATATAGGAATGAATCATTAATAAAGAATTACAAAACTTTTCATCTCAATATGGTATCAGAGCAGGTCGATTACGGCCGCTGTCTTTCTCTTTCTTTCTTTTTTCCTCACAAAATCATAATTTTGTTTATGAATTCATAACTTATCATCATTAATGACTACTTATTCATCTTCACAACTACAAAATTCTTACAAAATCACAAAACCCTTTGCAATTGTTTTCCTTTCACATATCACAAAATCTTACGAAACTATAAAACTTTTTTTTGCAATGGTCCATTTCCCATATCACAAAACTCACTCCTACAAAATACTTAATATGGAAGCTTCAAATCAAGACTATACTCAAAGGATTTGATTTGCTCAAATTCCTTGATGGATGTCATTCTCTTGGATGCAGCACATCACTTTGGCATACTACTTTACTCGTGAACAAGTACAACATGACACATTTCGGGTTTCATTTGTCTCCACCGATGAACAACTTGCCGACGTCTTGACAAAACCCTTTCTTCGACCTCGCTTTATCACTCTAATCTCCAAACTTGATCTTTCCCGACGGACGATCAGTTTGCGGGGGAATGATAAGAATAATATTTCATATTTGATTAAGTCTTTCTTGTATTTCTCAACCTTAATTGTTGAGATATTTTATGATATTATCACTTGTTTATCTCCCACTTATGTGAGGTAAACTTGTATATATAGGGATGAATCATTAATAAAGAATTACAAAAAATTTCATCTCAACAGAAACAAGCCATATCTCAGCGTCTCCTTCACTTCCCCATTCGTCAGCATCTCAACTTTCCTAAATCAGAAACAACACATAAAAAGCTGCTCCGAAGTTTCAACTCCATTTCCACAAATCTTGAGCAAAATTCACCAAAAAAATCTCCAAATTCGATTAAAACTGGCTTACCTATTTGGGGATCTTCTGCTTCTCAACCTGAGGAGGACGGAGAAGAGAGCTAGGTCACCTTTCAGGCCAGCTCCGATCGAGAACCCTTTGGCAGAGGCAACGATGACCCTCCAGAGCTTCTCCGATTCCTTGAGGGGAACCGAATCGGTGCCAGAGGTGGAGGAACAAGAAGGAGCGCCTGATTTCCTACAATGCAAACGGCGATCCGTTGGCAAGAGGCTCGCCATTGTCTCCAGAGAAACAGCAACACCCGCCGGAGTGCGGAGACATGACGGAAGAGTAGGGTTTGGGGCCATAAATCCATAACTAATAATAACAAATGAAAAACACAATCCAAACAAAAGAAAAATTATTTATTAAAGATTGAAGGCAGAATCTACAGCGGTTACCAAAGAGCTTTTCAAGAAAAAAGAAAACATCTGTTTGCGTCACCACCCAATAAAAATATTCATATCCTACTGCCAGATGCTAAACTATAAAGAAGCCACATGTCATAAGCATGCACTCCCAAACCCTTTCCTATTTCAATTATATATAAGATACCTGTAATGATAATTACGTTGGTTATTTTTATTTTGGGTTAATTACAGTTTGCCCATACTACACTGGCGCGTTTTACAGTTTGCCCCAGCTACAATAACAAATTCAAATTAAGACACGCTAATTGTATTTTTTTACAATTCCGTTAGAAATTGGATGGAAACCTAAAAATTTGGACGGAAACCTAATATTTTTTTCAAAAAAGATAAAAATACCCCTTCAGCTGGTTTGACTTGGACCATAAATAAACCAAAATTAATCGGAAGATCAACAATTTTTTTAATTATTAATGTTTTTTTTAATTTTTTAATTTTTTATTTCGAATGTATAGTTATTAATGTCATTTGTGTCTAATTTTTAAAAAATATATATAATTAGAGAAATTTTTTTTAAAGTTGTTGATCTTCTAATTCTCTTCGATTTGATATACTACGAGCTCGAAACATAGCTCGTATGAGAGAGTTATGACATTCGAAAGTTTCAATATATTATTAATTACATAATAATAATAATTATTATTATTATTATTATTATATAATTTAATACAAAACCGGTCCAAGTCAAACCAGCTAAAGGGGTATTTCGCCTTTTTTGAAAAAAAATTAAGTTTCCGTCCAAATTTTTAGGTTTCCATCCAATTTTTAACAGAATTGTAAAAAAAAAATACAATTAGCGTGTCTTAATTTGAACTTTTTAGTAAAACGCGCCAATGTAGTATGGGCAAACTGTAATTAACCATTTTATTTTCCACCCTAAACTTTCCTTTTTTACATTTAATTGTATCCGTACGCGTGTCTTATTTCCTAATCTACGGTAGTAATTCTCGCACCGACCCACCCGAAAAGATCCTATAAATAGAGACCCACAGACACAATAGAATCGTTCCTCCTTTCCCTTAGTAAGGGTTTGTATTCGATGGCGCCGCAGCTTCCTCCTAAGCAGCGTCTTGAATGGAGGCAAAAGAATAAGAATCGATCTGTCTCCATGGAGACCCAAGTAAATTTCTTGGGTTTGCTCCCTCCACAAGTGGTCAGCAAGATCACAGCCAGACTCCCCCTCAAATCCATCGCCAACTGCCTCCTGGTCTGCAAGCTCTGGCTCAGCGTCATCTCCAACCCCATCGTCGCCAAAGGCGATGTCCAGTTCCTCTTCTTCAACCGCCAGTCCTCCCAATTCGCCATCCTCGACGACGACCCCACCCAGAGGCAGATCCAACCCGACATGGTTGTCAAGCTCAACACCCTCTCCCTCCCTCCCGGCACCAGGTACGGCAAGCCCGAGCCTCTCCTCATCGAAATGTTCGGCGTCCACTCCTGCAACGGCCTTGTATGTCTCCCCGTTAAGAACTACAATATCCTTTACATTTACAATCCCGTCATTGGAGAATTTGCCCTTGTCCCCAAACCCATCATCGATGAGTACTACTGCCATGTCTATGATTTGGGTTATTGCCCCTCTAGCAGCAAGTTTAAGATCACCAGGATCGTTCGCAGAAAGTATGATGATGACACCGCTGAGCTCGAGATCTTCACCCTTGGAAGCCCTGATGGCTGGAGGAGTTTCACTGGAGAGGTTCCTAACCAGATTTGGAACAAGTCTGAATCCGCCACCTTTGTCAAGGGTGTTCTCCATTGGATGTTGCTGGATGGAAAGAAAAGGTCCATCTTGACCTTTGATCTCGAGGAGGAGAGGTTCGGGTCTGTTCCCCTGCCACGCCTCGATGCTGACAAGGAGATATACAAGATGGGTTTTATGGATAACTCTCTGGTTGTCACTGCTGGGTACAATCCTCCTCTGGGTTTGGAGATTTGGGCTAGGAGGGATTGTGTGCAAGGTTCGGTTTGGACCAAGAATTGGGTCATTGATGCCACCGAGTCCTTGTCCTTAAATCTGAAAACCATATACACTACCAAGCTTATACTCCTGATACCGAGGAAAGTATCTGTTGATGGGAGGATATTCCTGTCGTATCTTGACGAGCAGCTGCTCTGTTATGACCCCAAGACGAGACTCGTTCAAGATTTTGTCTTCACTGTCAACGATGAAGATACCAAGTCTAGAAGCCCACACAACTATCAGAATCCGTTGAGTCCATGGCCGGGTATGATTGCTCACACTGCGAGTCTTGTTTCTCCAAAGTCACTGATAGAAGCAGGAGGTCCCATCAAAAGAAGAAGGGATAAGGGGAAGCAGAAAGTAGCAGGCACAGTCTAGATAATTAGGGTTTAATTTCCTTGTGCTGCTTTCCATCATCTATCGTTCTAAGCAGTATTAGGATTTAATTTTGTTGCTCTTTGGTTTCTATGATCGCACTATGCAGTATTTTCACATGTATTTCGTATCGTTTGAGTTTAATATCAAGACATTGTTGCAAGATTATGATCTACAATCTATATATGTGATTGCTTTTGGAATTTTGCTTGAAAGTTACATCTACCAAGCTTCTCTATTCCTCTACTCTCTTTCTTGATTAAGCCATTGGCTTGGAACATTACTTTCCTTGGTTTGCTTAACTACAATTAGAGAACTATCTAACAGAAGCCATGAAGTGGAAGGGAAGATCAATGTTGGTTTGTCTTGAGAACATTTAAGAAAGTTTAAGTGGAAGGGAAGATCAATGTTGGTTTGTCTTGAGAACATTTAAGAAAGTTTAAGTTGCTCCAATGAATAAAATCAAGGGTAAAAGACACAAAACCGAAGAATCACCACAAAACGACACCGAAGAATCACTGAAAGACATTTAACCACCCCATATTTCAAAATAGACAGTGAGCTACACCCAAAGAATTGACACTTAACATCGACAATTAAAATTTTGGATAGAATCTGTTAAAAGCTAAAGTAAATAGACAAAAATGCTCCTGATCAGACTTCAAATTTTCAGAACCATATCAATGTGAGGATTTGATTGTTTATCTTTTAACCGTGGCTCAAGTTTCGCCGGCCTCTTCTCCGACCTTCGACCGACTTCGCCGGTCGTCCTCGACTCCTCACCACTGACCAGAAACTTGTCGGAGCCCATCGAACTTAATATACTTTTAAACAGACAAAAATACTTTTAAATTAATAAAAACTCAATATTTTTCAATTTGAGTTTATCAGTTTTGAGCCAACTCCAATTCAATAGCATGCGAAACAATCTTTTCTTAATTGAAAAGATTAAAGTTTACAACATTGACTTGGTCCAACCCAATTTAATTTAATTTATATCATATATTTAGTAAATGAGTTGCTTTGTTAAATACTCATACTCTTATGATTTTAGTTGTGCCAATACTGTGTAAATTGAACAAAACTGCATGCTGTGGATGTTAAAAGACAACTGCTGAATCTAAAATTAAAATTATATATTTAAAATTGACCTTGTTAATTATATTTTCCAATATTATCCTCATTTGATTTTTGCAGTATCAATTATTGTTTTGTCTTAAAATGCAAATTTTCAAAGAGTAGGCAGTAGGTGTAGGGAGTTTAGAGACAGAAACATTCTTCATTAATATCTTCCAGTTTTTGTTTCTAGTGTTGGTTGAGATGCTCATTTCCTAGATCAGTAGGGCATCTCCAATCCTGTATCCAAATATGCAAATTTTTACATATTTGGAGACTATCTTTTCCAACGCAGGTATCCAAATATGCATATTTGCTACAGTGAGTCTTCAAATTTGAATACACACTATTGCAATCTCCAAAAGTGAATAAATGGGTGTTAAGTGAAATGCTATTATTTTTTTTATTTATGAGTGTAATAAATGAGTATTTAAATTTATTTTTATTCATGAGTGTAATTTATGTGTATTTTTTTGAAAGAAATTAATTAATCTATTTAATTTGATTGTAAATTGAATATATAAAAATTATTGTATTATAACTTCATTTGTAATTTATTTTGCAAAATATACTTTTCATTAGAATCGACGACAAACAATAATTTTAAATAAAAATTCGACAACAAATATAGATTTTCAATTACAATAATAAATAAACGAACACAATTATTTTTCTTATTCACTAAGAAGATCGAAATATTGGCTAAAATTACTCGCTGGGGCGAGTTTACTAACTCGTAGAATTAATTTTGTTTTATTCGATGTGTTATTTTTAATATTTTATTATATAAAATTTTGATTATTATATGACATTTATTTTTAGTAAATTAATGCATATATTTAAATAATTTATTAGAATTAAAATTATATAAATATAATATGTAAAATTATTAAATAATGAAAGTAATATTTGATGTGACGTATAGAGATAATTTTGGAGATTGGGTTGGAAAGAAATAGATATAGAGACTCAATCATTGGGTAATAATTTTTGGATATATGGATATAGCATTGGAGATGGTCTTAGGCCATAGCTTGTTAATTAATGGTAAATGTCCAATTAGATAAAAAACTAATTTTCTAATTTTCCACATTGTATATTTATATACATACACTATTCAAATTAATAATGATGGGATGGGATTGAAAAATTGGACTAACACCAGATTTGATCTCACTAATCAAATCTCCATTCACATGCCCTGCTAACCGACACTGCAAATACAAATACAAACTAAAGCTTAATTCAAATGGTGCCTTTTGGGGTACCTTTTGCAGTTCTGTCATCATTGAGGATGTCAGTGTGGTTGTTAACTTGCTCGTATCGATCGAGAATGAGACATCAGTTAAGGTTGAAGCAGATCAGTCATTGTTGTGCGAAATTGGGTGGCTCTCATTCTTTTTCTCAAGTTCGACGGGCTCCGGCGAGACTTCAGTCAGTAGCGTGGAGTTGAGGACGACTGGCAAGTCGGTCGGAGGTCGGAGAAGAGGCCAGCGAAGCTTGAGTCATGATCAAAGGATAAACACTCAAAATGACATGGTTTTGAAATGAAGTCTGATCAGGGACATCTTTGTCTTTTTATTTTAAATTTTAACAGATTCCATCCAAAATTTTAATTGTCGATGCTAAGTGTCAATTCTCTGGGTGTAGCTCACTACCCTTTTTGAAACATGAAGTGATTAAGTATCTTTTGGTGATTATTGGGTGTGTTTGTGTCTTTACCCTAAAATTCAATACTTCAATCAGCAATACTTGTAAACAGGACCAAAACCACCTCCAATTTTATCAGCTACATCAAAAGTTGTTTCTGGCGGATTTACTATCTCCCTCGAGGTGAAGGCAGCTAGCTACATTGTATTTCTCAGTCCAATGCAACCTTTCCATCTTTCTCAGTTCAATACAAGGTCTCATGAACGCGCCAGACTTGAATTTTGTTCTTGTCTTTGTTGTTTCATCGGGTATGAGATTAAGTATAAAAAGTGAGATTGATCATAAAGAGTGTTGATGGGATCTCAAATCTAAATGTTATCATATTTCTCATCCAAGGTTCGAAAACACGGAATTAAGGAGAACTCGGTGATGATATCATTGATTATATATGTCAATGAGACCGCCAAATGTCACAAAGTTCAATTAGTCAGCAGTCACAATTCGACATAAATATGTCATTTTTCTAAATAGATGTAACGTTTTTCTCAATAATGATCTCATTGAGTAAGTGTATATACAACATTCTCCTGAATATGATCATCCCCAAACACTACATGTTGATTGAAAACATTTTTATATAGACTTAATGATAGGGATGGCACTGGGGCGGGTTTGGGGCGGGCCTTGTAATCCCAGACCCGTCCCGAAATTAGGTCCCTTGTCCCGAACCCGAACCCGTCCCATTCCCAGATATTTTGCTATCTAACCCGACCCGACGGGTACGGGTAATTTGCAAATCCCGGACCCGTCCCGAAATCAGACGTTATTCCAATTTTCTCTTATAACCCGTTATTTATTATATGATCATCACTCTATTAATTTTACATACAAACATTAAGTTATTTATGTATAAAACATGGTGTAGCGAAACATCTTTTTGCCAACAAAAATAAGTAGGTAGAATCTTATGATAAACATAATAATGTGTATATAATATAAAGCAAGCACGAAAACAGTTCATGACACATTCTAATTTTAAAGAAATAACTACTGCAACATCGCAAATCAATTCAGGGTTCATTCTAATTTTAAAGAAAAATAATACTGCAACATCGTGTTTGAAGTCTTCAAACTCTAGTGCATGAGATTTCTCACTGTGCAACCAAAACCAATTATGAGAGATTAATTAAATGTGTATGCGCAAAAAATCAAACATAACAGAGAAGTATATATTGATAAAAACAAAGGAACGAAATTCTTAACTAGGGTATAATTTATTTTTAGAGAAACCTAGTTAAGATTAATTAGTTGGTAATGTTTTTTTTAAATATACATATAATATCATTATTTTTTAACATACACTGGGGCGGGGCGGGGCGGGTACTGGTCAGCCCGACCCCGACCCTGACCCGACTACATACCCATTTGTTTGCCCCATTACCCGTCCCGTTACCCGAAATTGCTGACCCGCCCCGCTCCCAATACGGTTGGGTCTATGGGTTACCCGTCGGGTTTGGGTATTTTTGTCATCCCTACTTAAGGAGCTCCTCGAGTATAGTTTTTAAAGGTTAGTAAGGCCATCTCCAATGCTATATCCATGTATCCAAAAAAATATTACCCAATAATTGAGTCTCTATCTCTATTTCTCTCCAACCTAATCTCCAAAATTATCTCTCTGTCACATCAAATACTACTTTTATTATTTAATAATTTTACGTATTATATTTATATAATTCTAATTCTAATAAATTATTTAAATATATACATTATTTTACTAAAAATAAATGTAATATAATAATCAAAATTTTATATAATAAAATATTAACAAATAACACATAGAATAAAACACAATTAATTCTACGAGTTAGTATACTCGTCCCAACGGGTAATTTTAGTCAATATTTCGATCTTCTTAGTGAATAAGACAAATAATCGTGTTCGTTTATTTATTATTGTAATTGAAAATCTATATTTGTTGTCGAATTTTTATTTAAAATCCTTGTTTGTCGTCGATTCTAATGAAAAGTATATTTTGCAAAATAAATTACAAACGAAGTTATAATGCAATAATTTTTATATATTCAATTTACAATCAAATTAAATAGATTAATTAATTTCTTTTAAAAAACAATACACATAAATTACACTCATAAATAAAAATAAATTTAGATACCTATTTATTACACTCATAAAAAAAAAATAACCCAAAAGTTTGTATATTTAGAGACAGGGTTGGAGATGCCCTAAGAAGATGGATAATTCAGGGGTGATCTCATTGGAGAGGTATATGCAAGTTAATATGGCCTTAAGAAAGCTCATGGAACTTTAAAAGTTTGGTAAGAAAATGATTGACCTTGGTTTAAGGATCTTAACACCCTAATTAATATTCAGCCCTTATGATACTGCTCAGTCGTCAAAAAGATTATTCGTGGGCACAACTTAATTCTAGAAGAAGAAGGATCTTAACATCCTAATTAAGATCTAATTACAATTATTCAAAGTGAGGGTCCTACAACTAACCTGAAATGCTATTCCCTTTCAGGCACATGCATTTCACATATTTCCTATTTAGGACTTCGGAGTAAAAATGTAAAGGTGAGGTTCACCATTTTGCATCACGCCAGGTTTGCACTGCACATATATAAGGAAATCATACTTTACGAAAACAACAAATATAAAATCATGTACTCCCTCAGTCTTCAAATGAATGTCTTTAATGTTCAAAAAAAACAATGTCTTGAAACATATCAGTGTTCAAGAGGATGTAAAAGTTGCTGTAACAGTAATGTTGGTTTAAGCTATGAAAAAATTTGTCAACTCCTGTTTCCCAAAAATTATAACGCATTCAGATTGAAGGAAAAAAGAAGAATATAGTCAACGGTGAGGCTTTGATATAACCGCAACAGTTTTAGTATTCACATCTGGTATCTTCCAAAAGTTTCACCACCTCGAGTTCAGGCGGCTACTATGTACACCTTTTGAGCCACTAAGTTGTTGGGGGTAAGAATCAAAACTCAATACCACTATTTATCTGAACAGAGATGGAAGGTCGACCAACACTCGAGAGCGGAGTATCCACTCTCACCACTATCCCCGAGTTCCCAACACTTCCATTCCATCTAGACCGCCCAACCTACACATACAGACAATGACGGTGTCATAAAGTCTACTCCGATAAAAGAAGGTGGTAGAACAATATCTTTACCAATAAAAACAAATCAATATTATGATCTTGCATAAACTTACAGATACTGACGCATAAGCAGAAGGATGTGTCGTAAGTGCACATCCACAAATCAGATTTAGTTGCTCCTTAACAGAATGAATAAGTTCTGCACGCAACCCGGGATTGCTTCCACCAAAAGTTGGTGATACACTGCCATGGTTAAACAATAAAATGTTAGCATTCACCCAACTGAAATTTAAGAGAAGCAGAAGCCCAATCGAAGAAATTTAAACATTTAGAATACCAAGTAATCATGTAGTTAACAAAACGATGATCATAATATGACCACACAATTGGATAACAATATGACACAATTGGATAACAAGATGTTTTTCATATGTTCGAATCTTGGTGAGGCCTTGATTGTTTATTTAATTTAATTTTTCCCCATGCTGATCAAAAAATAAAATAAAATATCACCCTATCCCACAGAGCGTGCCCTACTTTCCAAATTTGGATGTCCCAAAATAAGCGCATGCGCATGGCAAATAAGCAACATCATTCTAATTAGATAGTTATCATAACATAGTGGGTTAGCACAGCACATAGTAGTATTCATTGATGTGGATATGCAAAATTGACAAATTGTAATTTTGAGTTGGCAGCCAATACACCACATTACACAAAATATATGGATATGTGACACATGTCCTACTTTTGCGGCATTTTTTCCCACTTTTTAGCTTCCTTCAGTTTTTAAACATCACTACATACTTAAACCCATTGGAAATACACTAACCAACTCGTCATTCAAGTTGCATTTGAAGTTATCTATATCTAGTTCCCATCATTAGTATTGTCTATTGATATATGTTTTACAACCTTAGAAATATATAGCTGTATAACACCTCTAATGCAACTAAAACAGATATTTAAAGAGAACCCAACAGTTTCATAATTCTAATATCAGAAATTGTTGCAATAGAATGTTTGTGTGTCACTCACACAGTACCTGTGTATGTGTCTTATTTTTATAGAACATATGTAGACATGTCATACCCTAGTACTTTGAATATCCGTGTCAGCATATTAGTACCATGTCATATCTCAAATCAAGATATAACTTTACCGATCACTAACCCAGTAACCCTTGCTAAGAAAGTAAACAGGAGACTCGTTATGGGACTCTGTTGGAGACTTGGAGTAACAGTTTTGACATGTTTTTGCACCAAAACAATCTGGCCCAATGTTTAAGAAACCTTGAAACAACATAAATAATAGATGATGTACATATTTTTCATCCTGAAGTTATAAAAAAACACAATTGGATACAAAAGGTTATATTTATTTCCCAGATAGTGCCAAGAATAAATAGTAATGATATACTGTTATGCAAAAACCGACAACCATGTAAGCTCACCTGACTTGGATAGTTGGTTTTACCATCAGACCAGATATTTCCCAAGCCAAGGGTTGTGCAATACTCATCGTGAATGACTTATCTGGCCATTGTACTGTTGGCGTGATGTGTGTACCCCATTTATTCTGAAAGGGGGCAAATTAAAGGTAAAATTTATATTACTGTATGAACAACCAAATCATACATATTATAATAAAGATAATCATAATTAAGGCTCAATTCAAATTATTTATATTATACTAATACTACTTTCTTTGATCTACAAATATATCAAGATTTAACCTTGCAAGCAAAGCTGAACTTCATTTCTCCAGGATATTGACCTTGCGCCTGAAGAAGTCCCCCGCAAACTGGTAGATAAGCACTTGTAGTTAGCCCCTCACCAGAAACATAGGTTAGCTGCCCATTTGGAAACTGCACATCAACAAATGACTGGATAGAGAAGAGATCAGCACACAAGTCAGTCCAAGAAGATTTCACATCATAATGCTACTGAAACTAAAATGATTGCACTTCACTTGTTTACATCCCTACTGCAACTATCACAATCGTTCAACAAATTCACATTCCACAAAATAAAGCTATGAACTGGTTTACAAAATTAATTAAAATTTAGTTTTATGCAAACTAGCATCAGTATTTCTAAATAATCTCTTTGTAGAACACAAGAATATATTAGAATCAGTTAAACCACTGTCAGTGAATTTAGTTATTAAGAAAAAAATTGCAATCCAGTGGCTGTTATCAACTTACACAAGCTAAAGGATTTAGATGGAGCATTGACATCAAGAACCACCTTCTATGCTTTGACCACACAGCTGGACAAAGAGAATGCATTCCGTTCTGACAACCAAATGAAATCGCCATATAAGAACAGAACAAGGAAACAAAAGTATATATATACAAGCATCTGGATGCAGTAACATGTATTAGCAAGCAAGTCAGAGACAATATTGAAACACTTAATGGAGCTTATAACAAATACAGAGGATATAGGATGGTACAATATTAAGTGGTTGTGATATCATAATTGAAAGGATGAGGGTATCGTGATCACATGCTACCAATCTTCCAGACCTTGTTACGGAATAAGTTGCCTAGGAATAACCCATGTCACACAGCAAAACAAGGATGACATGACAGAGCAGAACTCCAGTTCTAAGCAGCAGCGAAATCAAGATTATCAGCAAATATCTGCCATCTTAGCATTTATACTTCAACATCATGCAAGATTAACTCAATGCAATGCAAATCTTAGGCTGATATACACTCAGCCATTCAGAAGTGCTGGAGGTGGCTATTTGTTCAATTCATATTAGAAGGGACAGCCACAATTCTATATCGAGATTGACGGTGATAATATGTACTTCTGGGTATTGATTGTCTTGCGCTCAGTTCAAACACAAGCAGATTTTTCATAAGTGATTAGTCCTTTAAGATACTGAAAAACAACGAAATCATCACCATGATGCATGAAATATTAAATTAATTGCAATTTGACCAAAGACAATAGCATCACTTTCACAGCCACAAAGAAGTCAAGATAGTTTGAGTAATAGGAGGAAACTGAATACAAATCCAGGAATAAAAAGACTTCTTCTTTTCGAACAGAATATTATCTATCTCAATTTCATCCATCATAAGATTATTGTTGATTGAATAACAAACAAGAACAAGAAAAGAAATAAAGATTCAATGCCAACTGGTGCAGTATTTTTTATGACCCCTCGGCACAAGGAAACCTATTAGAGTGAGCTTAGGGAAACATGGACACCATGACTAATCCATGGACCATTAGTCTGACAAGAAGTTATAGGATTGCATATCAGTAACACAAAATAATAAAAACACAAGTTTGAACTAATGCATAGTTGAGTTGAAGGCACTAATATACAGATAAGATTAAACACTTTCTGACAGTCTGCATTTCTTCATATAATATATCATGCTTCTAGGACAAGATCCAAAAAAAATTCATACCTTTCTATCATACCCATACCAGAGCAAGTGTTGCTTTGACAAATGAACCGGCAAAAGAAGTGTCGAGTCACGTACAAAAAGTAGCGGTCCAAGTTGAACCAGGAAGAGGGATGAATTGTCATTTCCTGATGTGGAGCTACCATGTGCAGCCTCTACTCTCCATAAATCTCCCCTTGCTACCAAAGAACTATCCACATCATTTGTTCTGCTGTCATAAGTTGATGTAATATTTACCGTACCCTGCATTGTGTATGCATCGAACTGTTAGATACCAAAAATATACAACATATTGAAACCTAGATTCGTAGGTAATTATTGAACTGTCATAAGATTTCATACTTCATTCTATAATTATGAAATAATGTGGTTTTGTTGAGTCCTCTAAAAGGACTCTACAATTAAAAATAAAAAAATCCTTATGCCAATCAGACACCTCAGGTTTCATCCTCCCATTGTAGTTTATGTTTGTCGTACAACATTATCTATAATCTATGGAAATGTCGGTTCTCTTAACGCAACAAAAGTTCACTCACTCAATTTCAAAATAAGTGTCATGTTACATTTTTAGCAGAAATTAAGAATTTTAGCTCCACTTTCACACCATGACCTATGTGCTACCACTTGATAAGAGACTCACGTGAAAATAACTAAATCATACAAGGATATAATTGAAATCTATACGTAAATTACTTTCTCAAAAGAAAGTGGACACTTATTTTTGTACATTCACTGAGAGGAAATAGAACACTTATTTTGGAAAGGAGGAAGTAATATATACAACTAACTGAATCTCACAGCATCCTGTATCATGTCTCCACATCAGTAATTCAACTTTTCAATACAATTTTGTATTCGAAGAAGCAAGCAAGTAGCAAACATCAAAGAATAGTTACTCATAACTCAAAAATGTAACCACCCCGGAAGTTTTTACCTGTGGTCTAGCAAGCTTTGCACCTGACTTTAGAGTAAAGCCCATGCTTTCCTCATCAGCCAAACCATTTGAACTGCCATCCTCTTCTGTATCCCAGGACAACAAATCCTCAGTTTTAACACTCACACCAGCCCTCTGTCTGTTCCCATTTGTATCCACCCGAAACATTGAAACTCCACTTTCCTCCATCTTAAAAGGTATCGGCAACTGCCTAAGGAACTGATGCACCGCCCCATTCATTGTGGCACCAAAGTCTGCCCCAGCCTGCCCAATTCTACTGCCAATATCAAGAATTGCAGAAAATCCATTAATCCCCAAATTGTCATTTGAAAAGAGAAAATTCTTGGCCCCGAAGTCTGCACCAGCCTGCCCAATCCTACTGCCAATATCTAGAATTGCAGAAACCCCATTAATCCCCAGATTTCCATTTGGCAGCAGGAAATTCCTTTTCCCAAAATTCTGTCTTGGGAATTCAATGTCAAAAAGCTTTGACTTAGGCTGGTTCTGGTTCTTCCAAGGGAAAGAGGGCGGGGCTATATGATGAGAATGAATCAAACCCGTAAATCCCTGTGCAAGCCGATCAGCCAAGTCCTGACCTTGACGCTGCACCTCCTCCCATGCCTCAAATGACCTTTCCACAGACATAATATGCTAAATCTGCTTCTCTTCTCCTTCAATACTCCCAAATTAATCAATCACTCCAAAATCCCAAATCCAATCTAGACCTGACAGTAGGAAGAAAAATCGAGGGCTTTTCTCAGCTCTAAATTGCAGCGAAATATATGTATACCCAATTTACCTTCGAAATATTCTGACACTTTCTCCTCCAAACACTAAAACAATCCAACGAATCCTCGCG
Source organism: Geranium rotundifolium (assembly GCA_963920655.1). NCBI lineage: Eukaryota > Viridiplantae > Streptophyta > Magnoliopsida > Geraniales > Geraniaceae > Geranium > Geranium rotundifolium. The sequence goes on from OY987312.1 coordinate 27,729, forward strand.
ATTCAAAGCGATAGACGAAACTCAGAGGCTACAGTCAATCATGGAATCTGTAAAGAAGAAACAAATTTAGGGTCGTACAGAGAGACCTCGATTTAGGGTTTTCGAAGGGAGTGAATCGGGTCGATAGATGGACCGAAAAGGCGGTGTATTAGGAGTGTTGGAAGCAGAATGAGCTGTGAAATGGAATTGAATTTGTGAATGGGGATGGTTCGGTTATGGTAAGAGTCGGAGAGATGAGAATGGGAATGAATGAATGAATGAATGAATAGTAGTGAAGATGGGGACGAAGAAGGAGACGCTGCGCATTAGACAAAAATGCGCGGGGGGTGAAATACGCACCCACTCTTCCCTGCGCGCCACGTGGAGGGAGATTTGTGTTGACGTTTTGACTCAATCCCCCTCCTGCACGTGAGCGTTTTAGAGCACGTGAGCTCCTTTATAATTAATTGACTCGAATTATTTAAGGGCCCTCAATCTTGACTAAACCAATTTAAGATACAAGACAAACCCGAGTATCAAATAGTTTGGGCCTAGCCCAATTTACTTGGGCTTCAGACCCAGCTTCATTGAGTCGATGGCGATGGCGTGTCGTCTCTTCCCCTTCCTTGTCAATCAACACTTGCTTTACCAAACAGAAAACTCTCAACTCTCTCTCACAGCACAAACTCATCGTCATCATTTTCTCTGTAAATCCATCCATATACGATTTCTATTCCAAAATGGACGGTCACTTCCGTTATCCCAATTTCCAGCTCGATGACTATCAACCCAAATTTCCATCTCTACCGGTAATCTATTCATTGATCCCTCTTTTTTTTCTTTTTCGTTTATTTTTTGTTTGATTGCTTTTCGTATTTACCTATTTGGTTTCTCTGGAATTTCTTTTAAACGGAAAATTTTGGACTTATGGATTTTGACGAGTACTGTTTACTGGGTTGATTTCGGAATCGTCTGAATATGGAATTGTGATGTCTTTCCTTTTTTTGGGTATTCCCTAGCTTTAATTACCTATTCAGGAGATGGGTTTTAGTTATTTTGTCTAGAGGCTTTGGTTTATTAACATCTTGGGGTTTGTAGAGCAGAAACTGTTGCTGTTTTGAGGTCTTAAAAGTAAAAGAAGTGGTTTTATTTGGGTAAAGGAGGTTATCATGTTTCATGTAGTCTTTTTTGGTATTGGAGAACTGTAAGGGAGCTGCTTTAGCTATCTACTAATTTAGTATATAATATGTTCGTGATTACGAGATGGATTGGGATTCGTCATCCTGATCAGGATACACAATGGTATTGGTAGGGTTTAATTGTGATCTAATTTGAAGCATGTTACATGACTGTGTGTATACAGCCTGGATTGTGATTCTTCATCCTAATCAGGATACACGATGGTATTGGCAGGGTTTAGTTGTGATCTAATTCGAAGCATGTTACATGACTGTGTATACAGCCTTACACCCAAAGTCTATCTTAACAGAAATATGCTTATCTTTGCTGAAATACTTACCTATATTGTCTTGGTTATTGCACCGTCAGTGATGATTTAAATTTGAATTTCCAGGATGCTAGCGAGGAATTGGCCGACCAGAGAAAACATGGTAGTTTGATACCTACAGATGACATTGTGCATGAAGAAAATACACATCGAAGAGATTGTAGAAGCGAAGCACCTTCTTACCGTTTGCAAGAAGATAATGCACATCATAGAGATTGTAAAAATGAAGCACCCTCTTCTTCACCTCCTGCTGTTTCCAAGGGGAAGATCGATGCACAAAAAGGCCCAGTAGGTCCTCAGGAGAAAAAGGGTAACTTATTTTGTTACGAAGCACCACTTCCTGAAGAAACTGGGTTTTGGATACCAGTCTCTGTCCCGCCAATGTCAGAAAGCATACGTGAAGATTGGAATAAAGGTCTCCCTTTGGATGGTGGCTATTTTCCCGATGGAGACTTGGGTTGGAATCAGTTCATTGGAGATGACAAGGAGATGACCATGTGGGATGTGTTCTTTGAGATGTTACATGCAGCGAGAGGGAAGGTGGGCGCGCTTGCATCAGGTGATGTGGTCGGAGGTGGGCTTTCCTGGATGTCGGATCACCTTCTTGAGCAAGCCTGGAATGAGATGGCCCAAACTCTCACAGAGGCTAATTTTGGCAACGCAAACGAAATTCTTGAAGCCGAACCACCGAAATGGTTGGCTGACAGTGCTGCTGCTTCTTGCATGCTTTGTAGTGTGAGGTTCCATCCCATCATGTGCTCCAGGCATCATTGCCGTTACTGTGGAGGAATATTTTGCAACCAGTGCTCTAAGGGGAGGAGCTTATTACCTGCAAAGTTCCGAACTGGTGACCCCCAAAGAGTCTGTGATGTATGCTGTGTCCGTCTCGAGTCCGTACAAGCGTACCTAATGGATCAAGTTAGCCGTGCTGCTCAAATGCCAACTCATGACCGGACAGACCTAAGTACTTTGAGGTCTTGGCTTAATTTTCCATGGGGGCAGTCAATGGAATATGAAGTCTATAAGGCCACTAACACCGTTCAAGGATATAACCGGGTAATGTTATTTCAGTGTTCTCTGTATTAAGTATTAACATTGCCGGGTCCTGCTCCCTATCTGAACTGCAATACACTTGTTTAGAACCCTGACCAAGCCTTTTAAGATTTGTATATCTTTTAAAAAGATCATGTCATTTTAAGAATCTTGTGGGAATTCTTTTCTTCTTAGAGTTTTTGGGCAAGTTTATCCATACAAAATAGTTTGAACAAAACTGATTTCGTCATGGGTAGTGAACTCCCGTCTTCTTATTAGACATTGCATGACTGTAGGACACCAAATGACAGGTTTTTCCTTCGTCACTTAACTCATATGTATGTACATGATAAGTAAATAGCTTATTAGTAAAACATTTTTTTCTCCGTAGATTGGTTACTTTGGTAGGTTGAATATTCATGGTTTCAATGACATTTTAATTTCTCAGGTTGGTTCTCTTTCTCCTGAAAAGTCTATACCAGATGCTATTCTCAAACAAGCAAAAGGGCTTGCAATCCTTACTATTGCAAAGGTTGGTATGATGGTGACCTACAACATTGGAACAGGCCTAGTTATTGCTCGGAGAGCGGATGGATCCTGGTCTCCACCTTCGGCCATTTCTTCCTTTGGTATGGGTTGGGGAGCTCAGGTATCAAAGCCTTCATTTGTGTATTGTTCGCTGCTCAGCTTTCTTAATATAACAACATGCCCTTGCTTTGCATGCCCGTGTTAGCCTTCGTTTATTAGAGTAATCTTGAGGAATATATAAAAAAAATCCACGAATAAAAGTAATGAAAGACAAGAACATGTCTGTTAAAATTGGAGATTTTTTTATTGGATCTTACTAATATTCTGGTTGGTTAAACAGGCTGGAGGGGAATTGACAGACTTTATTATTGTGTTGAGAACGAATGATGCCATCAAAACATTTAGTGGAAATATGCATTTCTCGATTGGAGCAGGTTTGAGCGCGGCGGTTGGCATTGTTGGGCGGGCGGCTGAAGCTGATCTTCGAGCAGGTGACGGTGGTTATGCTGCTTGCTATACTTACAGCTGCAGTAAAGGTACACTTTACCCTTGAATGGCAGCTATATGACTTTAACATCTTCAGTTGTCTTCTCGCCTTCTATCAAGTTAATATTCGTCTGAATAGGCTTGTTTTAATGAAAATGACATCATTAATGGCCTTTGCACCTCTTGTTCTCTGTGTCCCCTTTTCTATTTGATCTTATGGTTTTGTAAATGGTTCATGGGAGGTGACTTCATACTTGGCTTCAGAATAATATCTTTTGTTGGGAGCTTCTTCTCTCTCCCTTGCTTTACTTTTCAATCTAAAGTCTATGCCTTAAACATTTTCATATGAAACCACACGGGCAGAACAATGGCCTAAACCATACTGTGTCTGTGGCAAATAAGAAAAACAGACTCTTCTATGATTCAAGCTTCATGGTTATATTTATTTAAGAATCCAAATATAATATGACACTTCACAGGTGCATTTGTTGGGTGCTCGCTAGAAGGGAGTATAGTCACAACTCGAAGACAGGAAAATGCCCGATTCTATGGTAATCCTTCCATAAGTGCATCAGATATTCTTCTAGGGTCATTGCCCAGACCTCCTGCTGCCGGCATTCTCTACCATGCTCTCTCAAATCTATATGAGAAGCATTCTTAGGTGACTGTCAGGGTCGAGTAACCACGACCGTGTGTATATAATGCATTATGTCACCTTCTTTTAGTAAACTCTGTATATTCATTTTTTTCACATTGAAGCAATTGGTGGCCAAATCATTGTACAGCTAAAAGAAACCCTGAAAATGGGTTATTGTCATGGATCTCGTGTAATAGTGGAAACTCTGTACATTAATATATTTGCTTGTGGGGTTGATCCTGGAGTTGCTTATAGCGTTGCAAGTGAATAGTAGAGTAATTTGTTGTGAAAATAGCATTAATATGTTTTCTTGTTTATTCATTTTTAAGGATTGAGAAGCTACTGAGTTTTTTTAATTTATCTCAAATCTGGAAGACAGGCTTAGGATAAAATATAGAAGCACAATGCCAAATTTCATGTTCTATATGCTCAAAAATCAAATGTTGTCTGAACACTTCACATGGTGGATAGGGAAAAACAAACATTTTGTAGTGACCTGGACAGGCTGTGTTTAAGCTACAAAACGGGAAGAGCAAATGGGTTCATATGCTTTTGATTTGTAGTGACATCTCATGTCATCATCATAGCTACCATTGACCATAGACAGGAAAGCAAAGCTGCAAAATGAGCTACTCTTGTAGGGTTTTGGAGTCAAGAACTGTGACTATCAAGTAGTATGGTCCACAGCTATGGTCCATCAAAGTAAGTGATGAAGACTGGGTTGAAATTGAAAATGAAAAAGGCCAAAAAGGGGACAGTATAATAACAAGCATAGATTCAAGTAGGCACTAGTATCCAAAAGTAGCATAAAAAGAGTGTAGCCATTGGGTAACAATGATAATCCAACTCACATGAATCATTGAGCACTAAATTCAATGGCAAACCTAACATTCAGAGGCAGCCAAATCCATTCATGTATATAATCATTCATTTGCTAAAATATTGTATAGGTGTTACAGAACATTACACATTGAAGAACTACTCTGCTAATTAAAAAAGAAAATTTGAATAGAATTGGAAGAAATGTCACCTTGACTGCTGGATAGCATTGATAAAGGGTCAAAGTTCTTTGATAAATATAACCAGTCTTCTTGTTGCTTGCTCAACTTTTCCATGTGCAAGGCCTCGTAACTAATACAAACATATTGAATATGGTCATGTAATGTAACCTACTCTTCAAAGATTCATATCGAAACATTTGGTCTTTGAGCTCCCAAGGGTGAGCTCTAGATCATCCGATACACACTCTTCGTGTATCCTCTCTCCTTCCCATGGCTTCACCAACCCTGCAATATGGCTTCCAAATGCGAACTCATCTGAAATTGCTTCAGACATTGGAACATCGGCATTCTGATCACGACCTGCTGCGATAGCAGGAGAGCATGTACCACTTTGCCCGGGAGTAGCCATACGTGATCCATCACCAGTATACATGCCTTCCTTGAAACCAAATGGGTTAGATGAAACAAGGCTGAACGTAGGAGAATTATCCCCACCTTGCGGGGCTCTAATCCCAGCAAACCACTGTGGATCGGGAATGACCTGACGACCAGGGCTTGGGGGCATGGACAATGGCAAGAAGGGGTTGTGTTGCCCGCCCCAGTTCAGACGTGCGGATTGGTCATCCCAGTCAGAGTTCATGCGAGGGGTCTGGGCAGTTGGAGAGCTTATTGGTGGGCTGACAGGAGCACTAATAGATCCGCCATGTATGTAAAGATGAGGGAGCTTGGAGGAGGAGGCTGATGAGGTAGAAGATGAGAGGTTCTTTAGCCATGGGATGAGGGAATTGCCATCAGCAGCACCAGGATTACCAGCATAAGAGGATGATGCTGGGCTTGGGAAGGAAGAGGAGGCAGGACTTGGGTTGAAGGAAACACAGGTGCTTTGGTGATACGATGATGACGGGCTTGCAGTTGCTGAACCACCCATTACATCCATGCGTTCCACAGGCTTATAACCCTGCAAGGATGTAAAGATAATCGTTCAAAATGCAACATAAGAAAATAAAATATCAATGAAACTCATACCTGTCAAATAATCCGTGTACAACTCATATAATAACATGATTTCTTTCAAGCCTATATATGATTCACGTTGATACATCTCACACATTGTATTTTTAACACAACTCAAATACTTCAGAAGTCAAATGTGATGTTCTAAGAGCATCATACTTCAAAAAAGTTTATCTAACAGTGTCTCATGGTGACTGATAACCTTCCTTCAGCACCTTCATTGCTCTTCAGCATATAATACCAGGCCATTGATAGTATATCTAAGTCATTAAGTTTTCATATCATGGTTACACTTCTGGAATTTGCATGTCTTCACAACAAATCACTTTTCAGAATGCTGAGTGCATGTAAGAGTTGAATGCTACTTCTAAGGGTTTTAATTCAGTTCTTTCAGAACCCAATTGTAAATTCCAATTTCAGTATGATACTATCCACATCCTAGCACTAGTCGGGGATACAGCGCCAGTAAGCCAGGACTTATAATTCTTGGTTATGTCCTAAGATAGTGAAGTCTTCACTGTTTAGCCTATTATATTCTAAACATGCACTTTGGTAGTAAAATCAATACTAGTTTTCTTATTATGTTGGGTGACATAGTATCGGTCTAAGTTCCTGTACCCTCTACCAACTAAGAACATAAAATCTCCTCCACTGTCCCCAAAATTTTGCAGAAGTCACACAACCTACACCGAATCTCTCTTCTTTTTTTGTTTCTTACCATTCCAGGAATCAATAACTCCTCAGACCCATCCTTTCTTTTCTGGTATTATTGACCTTTTATATGCTGAACCAGTTTGAGTAAAACTCAGAAGAAAGTCAACAAAACAGTCTGCCCCAAATTAATTACTTCCTATTCCAATCTAATCTGTCATGACACCTCTGAAACAAAAGCTCAAAAGGGGATAGAGCAGATATAGGCCAACAATTATTTCTTAAAGTTGAAAGGGCATATCATAACTAGAGCATGACTATTAAAGGATGCAAATTTAATAAATAGGTGATGGAAATGATAAGACTCCACTAAACTTCCTTCCTGCACTCCATATGGTAAGTGAAAGAAACTCTTATCTAGACAAAAAAGACCAACAGAGTTCAACAATAGCTACTTCACACACAAAGGGAGGCAAGAAGATCCCAAATGGTCAAACACAGAGCAAATCGGGGAAAAGGGTATATACTCTCCTACAGAGGAGAGGGAGTGTGTGTACGGATCTGAGTCTGACAAAAGCTGCCCCTCTCAATTCCACCTAGACTGGGTGTTTCCGGGGATTGAAAAGGGGCATTTTTGGTCCTAACAGGACTTGCATTGTTGGTGTCCATGGAAGAAGAATCTAAATGTTCAGGCGTGGAATTGAAGACTATAGACCAGATCAAAACGCATAACATTGATGAAAAAAGCAGCAAGAGAATCTAATTAGCCCCATCATCATCACTGTACCAAACTAGACCGGTCAAATCTTGACCTCCCCCACCCTGACATCCAAAATGAAGAAAAATGAAACCTTGCGGTAGGTGGTGCCGTCGGGCTGGACGCTCCAGCCGGCCTCGTTGCAGAGGGCCTTGAGGACCTCATTGTTGTCGCAGTGCTTGGGGAGCTTGTAGTTGCCGTACATTCTCAGCCCGGCGAAGATCTTCGCCGATATCGCCCTCCGACGCCGCTCCCTCCTCTTGTTGTTCTCTCTCTCGTTCCACGTCGGGAGCCGACTCCCTGTCGTCATAGCTCCGATCACAGTCAACAATTGAACAAGATTCAGCTCCCAGACAGAGAATCGAGCCCAATCGGCGACGCTATGAGCGATAGGAGTGAGCTAGATCTGAAGGGCTCGTTCGTGAGAGAGAGAGAGAGAGAGAGAGAGAGAGAGAGAGAAAGAGAATCAATCTTTGAGTGCGTTGTGAAATGGGAAGTGGTGGTTCGGAGGAGAGAGAGAGAGGTCGAGCCGCGGAGAGAGAGCCTTAATACATGGCGCTGCCTTGTTATTAGGACCTGGCTTTCACCTTAATTCACGATATTGCCACTACTCCAGGTCTCATCACTCCTGTCTTATTTGGGATTTCAAATGTTAATTCACTAAACATTGCTAATTAGATAATGTTTATGTGACTGAGATCTATTCAAGTCATACATGTATGTATTACAGACATCATTATTAACATGTCATTTCCGATATAGATTTTAATTAATGCTTATGATAAGGAGACTCCAATTTATTGTAACTATTATCTACACTTTTTGTTTCCTTTCACAATAATTTATATTCTAACAATTACATAAGCATTGATGGAGCTATAAATTTTGCAAGGAGATGCAAACTTTCATAATAAACTAATCAATTTTTAAATAAAGTGATCGAGTTCGAACCAAATTTAAGTTGATGAATGACCTCATTTGATAAACATATATATCCGTCTTGATCTTAATATTTTAAGATTTAATAAATTTGTGGGTCAAATATTTAACGAGTTATTTTAGTTTAATTGATAAGTATTTGATTTAACATTATCATGATCAAACTCAATGCAAATTCGAGCTCAATATTAACTTGTTTAATGTACTAAAGAACTTAAGCTTACTTTATAAGGCTTGTGGATCAAATATTTAACAAATTGCTCAAGTTTTATTTATTAAGTGTTTGATTGAAATTTATTATAATCGAACTAATATTAGGCTCATTATTTTGATCCCGAACTTTTGCGGTTTGTACCCTACGTCGCAATTGGCGATTAGGGTTTTGCCGATTTGAGTGGCGTCTCGCGTGTCTGCGAGGAATGAGATCTACGACATGTTCTGCGTCGTGCAGCAGTGGGTGGCGACACTTGTGGGAGAGTCAGAGGGACAGTGGGACGGTGCGGATCTGGTGAGTCGGGTTAGGGTTGGATCTGATTTTGGGGTTGGTTAGTTTGTGATGGTCAAATTGTGGGAGTATTATTTTGATATTATCTATGAGGGGAGACAGGTCCGGGAGGGGGTCATCGGTGGATGGGATGAGAAGTTTCACCGAACAGCTTGGTGCGGGAATGGGGGTGATCGGGGTGGACAAATTGGGACGAGACTTATCGGAGGTAGGTCCAGTTTTAGTTGGTTGGTAGATCGGTACTGGGAGGGAACCAGAGTTCTCTAGCGTTGGTGGGTAGATTCATGCAAGCATACCGAACTAGAAGGTCTTTACACTTTTAGGCTTAAATACGTCACATGGGTGTCCCATTGGGATTGGTACTGGGAGGAAACAGAGGGTCTCTGGTGTCGATGGGTTGACCCAGGTAAGCCCAATGAGCTGAGAGAATTTGAATTTTTAAAGATTTGCGATTCCCATACTAATTGCAAGGTTGATCGAGGAAGCTGGTTTAAGGCGGTCTGCAGCAAGATCATGAGATTTCTCCATCCGTATGAGGTGGAGGCCGTGACTCTATTTGATGCTAACTGGTTTGAGTCGTTGGTCTCCGGGGTTATCATGAATGCCTGATTAAAATATTCTGCAGCGGGATCAAGGGATTTCTCTATTCGTATGAGATGAAGGATGTGACTCTACATGATATTAGACGGGTAGAGCTGAACAACTTTGGAGGAATCATTAGCGAGGGGTGTTGCGTACTATTCACTATTGAAATATGTGTTTGTCTTTCTTTTGCCCGGTATCAAATGACTCACGAATTTGCCAAGTTTGTTTTAATTAACAGTAACTGAGATTATGGTGAAGGGTCTGTCCCACCATCAGCTGTTCGGCTTTATGTCGGGTTAGTTGCTATTTAATCAATAAATTCGCTTTTCCCTGAAAAAAGAAAAAGATTAGGCTCATTAAATAAATGAACTGAACTCAAATATAATAATTTAAGACTCGATAGTTTTGTTGGTTGGACTTTAATAAGTTTCTTGGGTTTTATTATTTAATATCAAATTCAAGTTTTTTTATAAGAGATTGAGTCAAATTTAAGCCCATGTTTGACTTATTTATATTTAGTAAATGAGCTAAACTTGAGAATATTCTTTTAATATTTAATAAAGGGGTAATTACATGCCAATACTTCAACTTTGCCTTATTTTCAAATCAGTACCGCAAGTTTGAAAAGTTTTTTGTTGGTACCTCAAGTTTAATTAGTTGCAGATAAATACCTAATATGTTAATTCCTTACAGAATTGAGATGTGAAAAGACCAAAATGCCCCTAATACTTATAATAATTAATATTATATTGAAACTTTCGAATTTAATAACTCTCTCATACGACCTCTGTTTCAGCTTCATAGTATATCAAATAAAAAAAAATCGAAAAATAAACAACTGAAAAATATTAATAGCTAAATAAAAATTAAATAATCATTAATAATTAAATAACAATTAATTAATTATCAATAATTAAATAATATTTATAACTAATAATTAAATAATATTAATTATTAATATTATTTTTCAAAATTGTTTATCTTCCGATTCTCTTCGATTTGATATTTTATGACCCTGAAACGGAAGTCGTGTAAGAGAGTTATTACACTAAAAAATTTCAATATAATATTAATTATTATAAGTATTAGGGGCATTTTGGTTTCTTCACATCCAAATTATGTTAGATTTAACAGATTAGGTACTTATTTGCAACTAATTAAACTTTGAGTATCGGCAAAAAACTTTTCAAACTTGGAGTACTGATTTAGAAATGAAGTAAAGTTAAGGTACTGACATGAAATTACTCATTTAATAAATTTGTAAACTTCGTTGTTTAAATTTATATTTATCCATGCATAATTTTATCTTTCAACTAATATTTATAGTGAAAACTGAAAACTAGTGAAGTTAAATTGAATTCAAACTTAACTTCTTCTTTTTCTATCGAATTTGAATATAATTGTGTAAGTTATTTTATATCCAAGACAAATATTTAATGTAGATTCGCGTATTTGATTATTTAGAGGGATAATGACATTTTGATACACCTAACTATAGCGAAATGACACTTTCATACCCTAACTATTTTTCTCTATTTTTTAGTACAATAACAATTTTTTTGTGAAAACCTACCTCTGAAATGTCTAAAATACCTAAACTACCCTTGGTGCAAGAAACCATGAATTGAATTGGTTCAGTTTTTTTATCTCTAATTCAATTTGATTTGTACTTAAGATGCAAAAACAATTATGCCCGAAAATGTAAAATTAAATTTGAACCATTTCAAATATGGGTTGATAAATCATATTGAACTAGTTTTATTTTGATTTCTTAAATTATGAGTATTTTAGTCAATTTATCACAATTTGTCACAATAAATTTGTTAGGGCACTAAAAAAGAGACAAAAATAATTAGAGTAAAAATTTGTCATTTCGTTATAACTAAGTGTAATAAAGTGTTGTTATCCTTATTTAGACGAGCAAACTTCAATTTTAGATATGTATATGGTCTACAAATTAACGGTGTCATGGTCCTAGAAACCCAAATATTTTGGGAATGAAATAATGGAGCACAGTTTAGAGGAATTGGTTTCACACAATTAGAAAAGGGAATGCAAAATTGTTGACTAATCCAAATTAAAAGTGATGGTTGATTTGATTATGGAGTGGAGAAACAAAAGTACAAGTCAAAATAATACGCATTATCGACAAATAGTCCGTCCAATCAGAGGGAAGCGGAAAGTGTTGGATATGTGTCGTGTCGTGTCCGACTAAGCACGTGCTCACTTCGGCGCACGTGTTAATACGCGTCACGTGGCTCACTCACATAGAAATACTACCCTGTATGCATCCACACCATCCATCATTCATGAGGACTCCCTCCCTCCCTCCATTCACTGCCAATTACAAGCTTTACTGGTTTTGGGCTTCGACCAATTTGCAGTTTTGGGCTTAATAAAGTAACAAAGACCAAGGAACATCGGGAAAATAAATTGGCCCATAGTCGATTACTTCATGAGGCCCAAATGCAATCTTACTCTAATGCTTAGTTTGCACAATAATCATATGGGAAAGTTTCTTAAAAAATAAAGGGGAAATTGCAAAAAGTTACGGTAAACTTTACATTTTTTGCGTAAAATTACGGTTAACTATTCTTTTTGCATCATGCCACGGTTAACTTTGCATTTTATAGCACTAGTTGCACAACCGTTAATGTAATTGTTAAAACACCAAAATAACCTCAAATTAGTTGTTTAATTACCAAACTAACCCCTTTAATTTTACAAGTGAACAAAACACATTTATAATTCTACATATGTATTTGCAAGAATTCACAACTTTTTTATCAGTTGAAATTGCAATTCACTGATTATTCAATTTTATATCATTCATTGAAAAATTTACATTTACTCCAAACAAAGTTGGTTCTTTCTAGCATCAATACTACCCGCAAAAAACATTCAAATTAAAAATATATTAAAAACAACTTTACAATTGGATTTAAAAAATACATTCATCAGATTGAGTAGACAACTCAGATATTTCTTCTTAACAAAACTCACTATCCACAACCCAATAATCAACTCGTCAAGAACACAATAAGCAAACAACAACAATTTTCGCCCTCTGAATTTCACTTACCCTTTGGTCTCTGCAAAACAAAATCACGAACAAATAAGATCACATTTTAGAGAAATTTAGTTAAATCTCATATAAGGGTAATTTAGGCTATACTAATTATTTCATAACCACCATGTGAGGAGCACGTGACATTATTTTACAAAATTCCGTCTCTTTTAACACCAGTGCAATAAAAGGCAAAGTTAACCGTGACATGATGCAAAAAAAATAGTTAACCGTAGTTTTATGCAAAATGTGTAAAGTTTACCGTAACTTTTCGCAATTTCCCCAAAAATAAATCCAACTCAAATTTGCCGTTTTTGTATTTTACTTCGAACTTGTTTAGATCTGAAGTTTTATGGGGAACAATAATAACGTGTGAGAAAATAAAAAACTAACGAACTCGAGTTGAAAAAATATATTTTTTAATTCAAATTTAAAAAAAATAAATGTAAAAACATTTTCATAATTTTAAACAAGTGTACCCTGGTTGCAAAAAGACATAAAATGATAAGTTCGTGGCCATATTTGCAAAAAATGAATTTATAGCCATTTGTTACAAAATTGAAAGAGTTCACTAGTCGCTCAAATTCGGTTTATTTGAGCTTAAACTACATTACAATTTAGAGTTGAACCGTATAAACTCGTTCAAGTCCAACTTAAATAATTATTTTTGAACTAAGTATTGATAAAAATAGGTTTCATTTTATTTACTTACCCTAATAATAAACAAAACTTGAAGACCTTCTTTATTATGTTCTTGCATATACATTTTTTATTTACTTTCTTGCATATACATTTTTTATGTTCTTGATCATACTTCTTCTCTCATACATTAATTAACATGAATTCGAGAAATAATAATCTGTAGCTCATTGTCAAGTCGTAAGATTATTTGTAGAGAAATTAACAAAGAGATCGAGCTCGGCGTGGATAACACTTATACAATTAACATTAGAGTCTTACAGTTGAATGGTCCGACCACCCTTTATTCGTAATTTAATAACATATAGGGCCAAACCAAACAACGTACACACAACATAAAACATGAGCTCCTAATTAATTAATGATGAGCAGTTGCTTCTTCATTTTCTTGCTATTCCTCAATCACTTCGAACTTGTTTCTTTCTCTCATCTTTTCCAATTTTTTCTTTCACATTCACACTTTTGTTCGTGGGAGAGATCTCATTAGTCTGCGGACCTTTGCCTGATGGAACTCCTGGCTTTTTAGGTCCTCTTCCTCCGCAACTTCTGTCCATTTATACAATCAATAATAATAGCTAAATTAATATCATTCGTACGTTAAATTCTGTTATACTTAACACTTCTTCTTATGTGCAGGCTGATTCTAGGAAAGTACATTTACCTACACCCAACTAAGAGTAAATATTTAAGATACACCAAAGTTTATTAAATTCCCACATGTTGTGTTTTTGAATGGAAAATGATAATTTTAAAAGTGAAAAGACGAAAATACTCTTGAGTTTGTCGTTGAAGAATGCGGCTTCAGACGGCGGGAATGGTTCGAACACGGAGGCGGAGGTTAGCTTGGGACGGTGTGGACTCGAGATGAGGGTCGAGTTTGCCGGAGGAGGGCGAGGCTGGTCGGTACCCACAATTAACCATAGGTATTTTTCTCTTTTTCATTTTTAAAACTAACATTTTTCACTCATTTATGAAACTTGGATGTGTATGATGCATATAGAGCAATAGAGAGAAGTAGTGTGAGGTTACAGGTAAGAGACCACCAAGTTAAATCTCGAATACTATGCTAACATATATATATATATATTAGTTAAGAGTTGGAGCTAATCTATCAAGTGGTGAATTAATGCATCCACCTTTTTCTGATAAAGCATGCACAATAAGGGAGTAAGGAAGTGACTTACATTAGTATAGGGAGGTGCTTGGAAATGGGAAGTTTGAAAAGGGGCCTTATCATGAAGCTTCCCACTTGAGCCATATAGCTACTTTGAGCTTAAGTGTAAGTCTTAACTCTTAGCAGGCAAGTTCTTGGAATAATGGGGCTGATTTTATAGACGAATAATATTGATAGTGGAATCTTTACTTTTTATTCTTTTGTCCTCTTTTTCTTCATCATTGTCTTCTTTTTCTTTTGCACTGCCGATATAATTGGTCATTTCTCGATAAGATCATTTTCTTGCTCTTGCCTTCCCCACCATTGACCCTGACTTACCATTTGCTTTTTATACACCTATTTATTAATTACTTTAGTTCACGATGGACCTGTTTTATGCAATCATATAGATCATCACACTACTATAATCTAATTACTCACCCAAACAAGCCCAACAACATTATAATGTATTAAAGCTAGCACTATCTGCTCCAATTAAAAGATGAATGACACAGAAAAAGTATCAAATGTAAGAATATTTAATTTGCTAATGTATGGTGAATCTCGTAAATAAAGAAGGAATAATCACATACAACTATCCAACTAAAATTTTAGTTTTCACTCACTAACCTATAACTTTTTAGAAAATGAAAATAAAATATTTTCTCCATTAAGTTGAGATACAATGTATTGTTTTTAAAATTCGAGAGAAAAGGTAGTTAGGTGAAAAAAATAAAATTTAAATATGGCGATAGTGATGTGAAAAACGTGTATAATTAAGAATAAGATTAATACAACTTACTATATTTAGTTGGAACATTTTTACAAATTACTATACATATTTCAAACAGTTTTGTTTTCGCTTATTTAATTACGTTTTCTTTACAATTTGGTCATTTCCGTTAGAAACTGTGTTGGTGTTAAACTTTTTCAAAATGATGAAAATACCCTCCTTATATATGTTCTATGTTTTTTCTTTGTTTCTTTGGGTTTTACAAGATTGGAGGAGATATGTAGGTATGATTTCAGCAACAAATCATTGAACAGACGAAATTAATACAAATCCATCCATTTTTATATTCTCAATTAATAATTTCGGTTTCCTCTCCATTTCAGCCCTTATTTTTGAACAAATCAATCCCTTATTCTATTATAGTAGAATGAGTTAATCCCTAATTTGTTGCTATATTTTTTTGGAACTTTAGGGCAAATTGGAAGACACAAAACCAAATTGATTTACAACACTAGTGCGAGGAGTTCATAGCGATGGTGGGTCTTCCGGCGGCGTTGCCAGGAAATAGAGCTACAGAGGTGGTTTGAAAATCATAGAACAGAGATCTGACAAACCCTGATGGCACCGACTTCTCCGGTTTTGTTACTGGATTTGCGGACAACACAAGTAGTGAAGCGGCGGAGGCCGGAGCCACAACGACACTCGTCGAGCTGCTCCTCGAGCACCCGCACTCCGACGAGAGGAGGATGAACGAGATGACGCTGGACTACCTATGCGAGTGGGGGATCCACAAATGGTGAGGAGCTCTGCCGACGCTGCTCCAGCGAGCCTAACATGGGCGTTCCGACCCGGTGAGAATGAACGTTCCAGATGATAGCATTTTTGTGCTTTAGTCCAATTTCTAGTAGTCTATAAATGTCTATGTATATTAATCATCGTTTGTAATAAATAAAACAGCTTGGTATTACTTATGTGTTGAAGTAATATGTTGAGCATGATCTGATTTATGACCACTAAAGTAGTAGAACCATAAATCTGTACGGATCACACTTAACGAGTCCCTAGTCAAAATACGCTTCAATTGAAGTGACCAGTATGAGGATGGTTCTCAATGATGTAGTTCTGCTTATCATAGGGATGTGGGGTCCCGGAATCATATCATAGATATCATGAGGTGATTGGTATTAGACGACCCGTTTTGAATAGTGTTTCATAGATTAAGCCATGAACATATTCAAATGCGATAGCTTGTCACAATATCCTTAGACCAAGGAGTCTTTGTGATCGCTATGCGGTCGACGTGCAACTTTGACTTGCGCCTAACGCTTTCCGTAACTGGATTGCAATAATGAGCATGATTGGGTGACGGAACGGATTGCATGAGTGACACGAAAGACGGCTAAGGCATTTATCCCTCATACTGCGGTATGAGAAAGATATCCGCTTAGGCCACTTGATCGAGAGTGACTGAGAGGAAGTGCATGGCCATGCCAGTGATACGAGTTATCAGTTCTCAGTCGTCTCACATATCAAGTAACAATGATTGATTAAACAAGAGATAATCGAATCAGAATGTCTAGAGATAATAGGATATAGACTTGTACGCACAAGGTTAAATCGAATCATCGATCCTCATGCACCTTAGGTAATCATAATGTCTTACTAGAGGCCACTTATGATGGATCGGGCAAGAGAGATCTCTTACGCCGATCTACCAACGGTGGCATGAGCCTAGAGGGTCACACATATACAATATGGGTAACTTGAGACAAGGAAAGGTTGACATTTCTTGAGGAGCGAGACATGGCCAAAAATGAGGGTTTTAGGCTATGGGTTCAAATTTGTGAGAATGATTAGCGAATCGAGAAAACTGAGTTTGTCGTCGATATCGCGTCAGACTTTGTTTGATAAGTGACGACAAGGGTCGGATAATTTTTGGACACAGCACGCGACCGCATGGGCGAGCCTATTGGGCTCAACCCATGAGGCCATAAGGTCAGCCCGTTGAAAGCCCAACAAAATGCCTAATTAGGCATGGCTTGGCCGGCCCAGTTGGTGGGGCCAAATGTGGAGGCCAGACACCATGCTTAGTTGGTGTTGTTGATTTTGATGAAGAGAAAATTGTGGGATTAGGTGGTGATATGCCTTTAACCCATGCCTTCATCATTTGTTGCTTTATGAAATCAACTTATAATATATCATTAAGTACACAAAATATCACAACACATTTTTGTCTCTCATTCTTCCTCTCTCCTCTAGCCGGCCGAGCACCTCCTCCCTCTCCCTTCCTTTGCTCTCTTGTTCTTCACACTTAAGTTCTAGTAGGCTAAGTGTGTTGGATCAAAAGGACCATCCTATTGGTGTGGACTTGCTCTAGAGAAGAAGATCATCTTGTTCTTCTTTCTTGATTCAACAAAACCAAAGGTAAACTCTAGTGAAATAGTTTTTGCCTTGAGATTTAATGGTTTATGTGCTTGGAAAATTTTGGAGTTTATATTGTTGTTGCTTTCGCTATTTTATTCATCTTGGTAGCTCCAAAACCCTACAGTGGTATCCGATCGTGGTTAACTCTCTTGATCTTCTGTGTTGAACTTAAATTCGGTTTTATGATGATTTACATGCCATATTTGTTGATAACATGATTTTAATGTTTTATGGGTTAATTTCATAAAATATGTTAATTTTGAAAAATATATTGAATTTGAAATTTTTCGGAATCTTATTGGATTTGTCGGGTCCGAGACGGGACTCTCGGGGAGCCGAATTGGAGATACCGGACGGGGGTCACCGGAGGCCGGCGTTGGCCGGCGGTGACCGGGGCCGTCCCCGCCCTTGGCCGAGGCCGAGAGTGGCGGCAAGCCCGGTTTGGGTTTTCCAAACCCCAAACCGGGCCGTGTGCTTGGGCTCGGCCCAATGGGCTTCGGCCCATTGGGCTTGGGACCAAATTGGTTTGTGCACGATGTTTTTGATCTGTGGCACAAACCCGCGATCCAATATTTTGAAAAGTTTCAAATTTGATCGGTTTCGATAAAACTTTTTTCGAAAAGGTGTAGTTTTGATAAACCCGACCAAGCAACTTGGCAAAGTTAAAACCGGAATATTGCATCTTGTATTATGAAATGTTTGTGTGATAATATGTTGGATGATGTGATGATATGTATGATGCATTAGTAGCCTATTATAATTTTATCGTTTTCACGGTTTGCACACTGTTAATGTTAGCGTGTAATTATTCTTTTATTCGAGCCATTAAAAGTGTAATTTTTTTTCCGGTCTGCGAACCGAGTATTAATTGTAATTTCTACTCAAAGTCGAGAAGGATGGAAAATCGAGAATGATGACGGTCTGAAAGGACCAATCATGCACCTATCAGATACGGTTTTCTTGTAACTGGAGGTGATGAATTGGTGTTAGTGGACAATGATCTAGCTACCTTTCGAGAAGTCATGGACGGACCCGACTATGAGAAATGGCTGGAAGCCATGAGGGAAGAAATGTAATCCATGTCGGATAATCAAGTGTGGGACTTGGTAGATCAAACCTCTGGCGTAAAAGTCATTGGGTGTAAATGGATTTTTAAAATAAAGATAGGCATGAATGGTAAACCTCAAACCTATAAAGCACGATTGGTAGCAAAAGATTATAGACAAGTCCATGGAATTGACTATGAGGAAACCTTTTCTCCAGTAGCTATGGTCAAATCTATTCGCATTCTACTTGCCATAACAACTTGTCATAATTATGAAATATGAAAAATGGATGCCAAAACCGCTTTCCCTAATAGGAGGTTAGCTGAGGACGTTTATATGTCCCAGCCTGAGGATTTTGAGGATCCAAAGAATAAGGGAAAGATTTGTAAGTTGCTCAAATCAGTTTACGGTATGAAGCAAACATCTCGGAGTTGGAACCAACATTTTGATGAAGCTGTGAAACAGTTTGGCTTCATCAAGAACGGTGATGAACCTTGCGTATAAAAAAGGCAGATGGGAGTAAGGTAGTCTTTTTAGTGCTCTATGTCGATGACATATTGCTCATTGGAAACGACGTCCCTACCTTGCTTTTGACAAAGGCTTGGTTAGGTGAGTGTTTTGCAATGAAGGACTTAGGCGAGACTTCTTATATCTTGGGGATCAAGATACATAGAGATCGTGCCAAGCGGGTCTTGGGCTTAAGTCAGAGCACCTATATAGACAAAGTGTTGAAAATATTCTCAATACAAAATTCCAAGAAGGGACTGCTACCCATGCGTCATGGCATAAAGCTTAGTAAGAGTTAGTGTGCTGAGACACCTGAAGAGCTAAAAAGAATGAATGAGATCCCATATGCTTCGACAATAGGGTCCATAATGTATGCCATGATATGCACGAGATCGGATGTCTCGTTCGCCTTAAGTTGTACCAGTAGGCATAAATCCAAACCCTCTGAGGAACACCGGATTGCAGTCAAGGCAATTCTCAAATATTTGAGAAAAACCAAGGACACTTTTCTTGTATACGGGGGAAGGAGTGATGATGATCTAGTCGTCAAAGGATGTGTTGACGCTAGTTTCCAGACAGACCCTTATAACTTTAAGAGTCAGTTAGGATATGTGTTTACGTTGAACGGTGGAGCATTCACCTGGAAGAGCAAGAAGCAGGACACCATCGCCGACTCTACAACGGAAGCTGAGTACATTATTGCATCAGAAGCAACAAAGGAGGCTATACGGATCAGGAGTTTCATGGCTGGGTTAGGTGTAATACAAAACCCATCTAACCCAGTAGACTTATATTGTGACAACAACGGGGCCATTGCGCAAGCTAAGGAACCCAGAGCACATGACAGATCCAAGCATGTACTCAGGAAGTATCACATCATCCAGGACATAGTTGCTAGAGGTGACGTGAAGATCCACTACGTTGCATCTGATGATAACACAGCCGACCCCTTGACCAAAGCTCTTCCTCAAGCAAAACATGATAAACATGTTAGGTCAATGGGGATAGACTGGGACTTAGATTGGAACTAGGGGAAAGTGGTAGATTGATAGCATTTTTGTGCCCTAGTCCAATTGCTAGTAGTATATAAATGTCTATGTCTATTAATCATCGTTTGTAATAAATAAAACGACTTGGTATTATTTATGTGTTGAAGTAATATGTTGAGCATGATCTGATTTATGACCACTAAAGTAGTAGAACCATAAATCTGTACGGATCAAACTTAACGAGTCCCTGGTCAAAATACGCTTCAATTGAAGCGACCAGTATGAGGATGGCTCTCAATGATGTAGTTCTGCTTATCATAGGGATGTGGGATCCCGGAATCATATCACAGATATCATGAGGTGATTGGTATCGGACAACCAATTTTGAATAGTGTTTCATAGATTAAGCCATGAACATATTCAAATGCGATCGCTTGTCACAATATCCTTAGACCAAGGAGTCTTTGTGATCGTTATGCGGTCGACGTACGACTTTGACTTGCGCCTAACACTTTCCGTAACTAGATTGCAATAACGGGCATGATTGGGTGGCGGAACGGATTGCATGAGTGACACGAAAGACGGCTAAGGGATTTATCCCTCATACTGCGGTATGGGAAAGATATCCATTTAGGCCACTTGATCGAGAGTGACTGAGAGGAAGTGCATGGCCATGCCACTGATACGAGTTATCAGTTCTCAGTCGTCTCACATATCAAGTAACAATGATTGATTAAACAAGGATGACGACTCTATGCATTGTGATCAATCAGGATGTCTAGAGATAATAGGATAGTGACTTGTACGCACAAGGTTAAATTGAATCATCGATTATCATGCACCTTGGGTAATCATAATGTCTTACTAGAGGCCACTTATGATGGATCGGGCAAGAGAGATCTCTTACGCCGATCTACCAACGGTGGCATGAGCCTAGAGGGTCACACACATACGATATGGGTAACTTGAGACAAGGAAAGGTTGACGTTTCTTGAGGAGCGAGACATGGCCAAAACTGAGGGTTTTATGCCATGGGTTCGGATTTATGAGAATGATTAGCGAATCGAGAAAACTGAGTTTATCGTCGATATCGCGTCGGACTTTGTTTGATAAGTGACGACAAGGGTCGGATAATTTTTGGACACGGCATGCGACCGCATGGGCGAGCCCATTGGGCTCGGCCCATGAGACCCCAAGGCCGGCCCGTTAAAGGCCCAATTAGGCATGGCTTGGCCGGCCCACTTGGTGGGGCCAAATGTGGGGGCCATACACCATGCTTAGTTGGTGTTGTTGATTTTGATGAAGAGCAAATTGTGGGATTAGGTGGTGATATGCCTTTAACCCATTCCTTCATCATTTGTTGCTTTATGAAATCAACTTATAATATATCATTAAGTACACAAAATATCACAACACATTTTGGGTTCTCAGTCTTCCTCTCTCCTCTAGCTGGCCGAGCACCTCCTCCCTCTCCCTTCCTTTGCTCTCTTGTTCTTCACACTTAAGTTTTAGTAGGCTAAGTGTGTTGGATCAAAAGGATCATCCTACTGGTGTGGACTTGCTCTAGAGAAGGAGATCATCTTGTTCTTCTTTCTTGATTCAACAAAACCAAAGGTAAACTCTTGTGAAATAGTTTTTGTCTTGAGATTTAATGGTTTATGTTCTTGGACAAATTTTGGAGTTTATATTGTTGTTGCTTCCGCTATTTTATTCATCTTGGTTGCTCCAAAACCCTACACCAGAGCCTCATCGACGAAATTGTTGTGGGTTCTCTTGATCTTCATATTTATGCATCTGGGTTGGGTTTGACGTTGTTGTGTCTATGGTTTTCTAATGGAAGAGCACAACCAAAAGTGTAGCAATAGTACTAGTGGTTGTGGTGGTGGTTCTAGTTTTGGGAGATCAATACCATAAATGTTAGCTTCCATGGAATGGTGGAAATGGAGATAGAAACAGAGATAACAAAATATGTTAGCGTTCATAGTTACTGTTAGTTAAAGTAAACTTGACCAATACGTAAACCACTTTATTACAAGATCGACGCCTAAAAATTATGGAGTAACTTACCCTTGGGCTAGAGAATATTTTCTTGCAATCGCAGATAATACCTTTATAATTAATTGATGCTATAAATTTTTTTTGGAAAAAATTGATGCCATAAATTAAGTTCTTTTTATTTTATGAATTATAAAATAGACTTTCGACGAGAGTTTCTATGAGAGAGAACCGTTGCCATTGACTACCTTAACAAAAGAATCTCTATGTTTACATTCATAGAAGATGGATGCATATGTGAAAGTGGGGAGTAGGAATCTACTGTATATTCGTTTTATATATGTATATTAGATTAGGTTTACTATATTCATGTTTTCTTTTCTCACATGTATTGGAATTTTCTTATCCCTCTATAAATAGAGGTCTCTTGTTCACTATAATATAACACATCAATAATATATCTCTCATTATTTCTATTGGATATCAGAGCTATTATCGATCATTGGTTAGATCTCTATGAATTTATCGGATTTCCCACTCGTCGATGATTCATGATTCTGAAGGGTGGGCGAGACAATTCAATCAATTTCTCAATTTTATTCTTAACTATTATCTTAATCAAACCAACACCATATATTCAACACCAATTCTCAGCCATCATTAACTTTGCCTCAATTTACAACTTCCGTTTCACCTAACACCTATACACGCAAATCACTACTCTGCAAATCCTATGGCAACTCTCCAAATCATCATCGCCACTCTCATCTTTCTTCAACAACTACAACATGCACATTAGAAAAAGTAAACCTCTCCACTTATATTATGCAATGCCTTTGTCGAGAAATCCTGTCGTGAGGATTTGATTTGGTTTGATTATCTTGATAGAGGAAGAGTGCATGAAAATTATGGAGAGGTTACTCTATTTATGCCATGCTTAGAAGGTTTTTTGCTCATGGTTCTTGATGTTAATTTTCCAGCACTCACAGTGAACAATAGATTGGTGAATATAAAAAAATAGCCGAAACCAAACCAAGCGAGCGATCGATTTGATCCAACCGTAAGACTATCAACCACCATCGCAACTCTTCGGCACACATCTCCGGCGAAACAAGCTCACCGCCAGCACATGAGCGCCTATCTGCACTCTCATCGTCGTCGAAGCCTCGATCAAGCTCACGATCCGCAAGTCTCTGTTGCCCCCGAGCTCCTCTCACGAAGCAATCCGATCAACTTATCAATCAGGGAATCCTGTAATTCGAAATCCCATAATCCAGAAATTCCGTAAGTCGGGCATCCCGTAAGTCCAAAATCCGGTAAGTAAGAAATCCCGTAATTTGAACATCCCGTAAGTCGGAAATCCCGTAAGTCGGACATCCCGTAAATTGGACATCCCATAAGTCGGACATCCCGTAAATCGGACATCCCGTAATCCGGACAACCCATAATCTGGACACCGCACGTGAGAGGAGAGCATCGACTGAATTAAGCCATCAACCCGCAACCATCATGCATCTGGCATCATTAGGCATTTGCTATCTCGCCATAAGCTATCAGGCATCTGGCATCATTGGGCATTTGCTTCAAAAAATAAAACCCGACATCTAGCGGGACAGTTAAAGATACAGATGGTGTGACATGCCACTTACCATAATCCTAGTTACTGTTAGTTAAAGTAAACTTGACCAATACGTAAGTCACTTTATTACAGGATCGACGCCCAAAAATTATGGAGTAACTTACTCTTGGGCTAGAGAATATTTTCCTGCAATCACAGATAATACCTTCATAACTAATTGATGCTATAATTTTTTTTTGAAAAAATTGATGCTATAAATTAAGTTCCTTTTATTTTATGAATTAAAAAATAGACTTTCGACGAGATTTTCTATGGGAGAGAACCGTTGCCATTGACTACCTTAACAAAAGAATCTCTATGCTGTTAGGATTATGCCCTAGTCAAATGTAATTCCTCAATCTATATTACAATGTATATCATTTTTTTCAATATAATAAAAGGCATTATATTACTAATGTGTTGTAGTAGTATATCAAATGTAATTTGATCTATGTCCTTATGTGTATAACCACTTATAGTAGAACTTTAGATCAGAAGGAATTGCATTCGATGAGTCCCTGATCAGCTAAGCTTCTTCAGAAGCGATCAGTATGAGACCAACTCCTTGTGATCATGCTCTACTGATCATGGCAAAGTATGTGACGAAGTTATATCATAGTTATCATTAGGTCGATGATATCAGAAAACCCGATTATGAGTATGCAACATAGATACTGTCATGAGATACTCACAGATCGTAGCTTGTCATTATATCCTAAGACCAAAGAGTCTTTGTGTGCAATGTGTAACGAATAACTAAGTTTGACCTAATCTAACATTACTTGTAAAAGGGTAGCCATAACGGCTTTGATTGGCTTGGTTATTAATTGCATTAGTGAACTCGAAAGACGTCTGAGAGATTTATCACTCATACTCCGGTATGAGAAAAATATCCGTTTAGGCCACTTGATGAGTATGGCTGAAGGAATAGCACAGCCGTGCAGATGATACCTTATTATCGGTTTTCAACAGGTAAAATAGTAATTTTACTAGTCTGCTAACGGGTCGTGAGGCTAGAGGGTCACACACTTTAAGTACGATATGTGACAAACAAGCATGGATGGTAATTGGGAGAATCCGCTTTTCAATTTATTAAAATTGAAAACGATTCGGTTGATTTCTGGCCTAGGTTTATTAACCGGACGGTTGAAAAAATCAAGTTAGAGAGATTGGACCGATTTGGCTAAACCATAATTAGAATCAATTAAATGGATTTTAATTTTGATTTGGCTAAGTTGGCTTGAAGCCCATTTGGGGTTTCATTTAAGAATGGGGTTTAAATGTGATCAAGGAAATAATGAGGTTTATTGTGTAATTAATAAAAGATATTCAAAAATCAGATTTTATTAAATACACAATATTCTTCCCCTAATTTTTTCTTTGATTTTAGGCAACCTCCATCAATCCCTCACCCATATTCGGCCGATCCTCCCTCTACACCATTCCCGATTGTTCTTGTCCAATTCTTCACAAAATCATTAGCAAGAGAGTGTGAAGAAACCTAGCCTAGGTATTGTGCTTATGTGAACTTGCTAGATAAAACATTAACTTTATCGGTTTTCCCACTTGTCGATGATTCATGATTCTGAATGGTGGGCGAGGCAATTCAATCAATTTCTCAATTTTTTCTTAACTATTATCTTCATCAAACCAAACACCATATATTCAACACCAATTCTCAGCCATCATTAACTTTGCCTCAACTTACAACTTCCGTTTCACCTAACACCTATACACGCAAATCACTACTCTGTAAATCCTTACTATGGCAACTCTCCAAATCATCATCGCCACTCTCATCTTTCTTCAACAACTACAACATGCGCATTAGAAAAAGTAAACCTCTCCACTTAGGAAGAGTGGAGCTTCCACATTTTCAGGATCAGGTATTTTTTTAGGGAAAATGACACTTTTGTGCACCTAAATATACACTTTTGACCCTTTCATACCCTAACTTTTTTTTTCTCTTTTTTCTATACCTGAATTTCATTTTGGGACAGCAATTCTAAAATACCCAAAATACTCATGAATTGAACCAAAATTCAGGGTACTTCTGGATCATTTTCCCAAAATATAAATGAATTGAACCAAAATACACATGAATTGAACCAATTACTCATGAAATGAAGAAAAATTTAGAGCCATTTTTGGTATATAAATGGCCAGTTGTCCCAAAATGAAATTCGGGTATGGCAAAAAGAGAAAAAAAAAAGTTAGGGTATGGAAGTGTCAAAAGTGTATATTTAGGTGCACAAAAGTGTCATTTTCCCTTTTTTTATTGAGCTCAATCTCAGTTTATCTACTTCAGATTCTTGAGTACTTGATACCGGTGCAGAATCTCACATTTCTGATAATTTGCAGGCTCTGGGTAGTAGAAGAGAAGTGAGCAGGGGCGAGGCGGACCTACGAGTTGGTGATGGAAATCAAGTCTTGACAACTGCAGTAGGAGATATTAGTCTCAGTTTGCCTAGTGGGCTAGTTTTGTTATTAAACAATGTTCATTGTTTACATGCATTTCGCATGAATATTATTTCTATTTCCTTGCTAGACAAGGAAGGATATTGTTATTGACAATGGAATTTTCAATATTTTCAAGAATAATATATTTTATTGCAATGCTTCATTGGTTGGTGGTTTATATATTTTTAATATTCAAAACACTAACACTAGCTCAATTTATAATATAAGTAACAAAAAGGTTAAATCAGATGATTTAAACCAGACTGTGATATGGCACTGCCGCTTAGGCCATATAGGCCAGAAACGCATCTCAACACTTCACAAGTGTGGACTTCTAATTCCATTTGAATTCACTTCAATTGGGAGATGCGAGTAATGCATTATGGGCAAAATGACAAAGGCATCTTTTGCCGGTTTAGGTGAAGGGGCTAGTGACTTATTGGATCTCATACATTCCGATGTGTGTGGGCCTATGAGCACATAGGCCAGAAGAGGTTGTCACTACTTCGTTACATTTACTGATGACTTCAGTAGATACGGGTATGTCTATCTTATGAGACATAAATCGGAAACCTTTGACAAGTTCAAAGAGTTCCAGAACGAAGCACAAAACGAGTTTGGTAAAAGTATAAAGGCGCTTCGATCTGAACGAGGCGGTGAGTACTTGGACCATGAATTTCACAGTCGTTCAAAGGAGTGTGGGATCCTCTCTAAATTGACTCCGCCTGGAACACCTCAAATGAATGGTGTATCCGAACGGAGAAATCGGACCCTGCTTGACATGGTTCGATCAATGATGAGTCATGCTGACCTCCCTATCTCCTTCTGGGGCTATGCCCTAGAGACGGCCGCATTCATATTGAATCGGGCTCCTACAAAGGCAGTGGAAAGCACTCCGTACGAAGTATGGAACGGGAAGAAACCCTTATTAGCTTTCCTTAAGATTTGGGCATGTGAAGCTTACGTCAAGCGTCTACTGGGCGATGAGCTCGAACCCAAATAAGATAAATGTGTCTTTGTGGGGTACTCCAAAGAAACAAGGGGGTGCTATTTCTACAAACCCATCGAGAACGAAGTTTTTGTTGCTCGAGGAGAGGTATTTTTGGAAAAGGAATTTATTTCCAAAAGTGCTAGTGGGAGTGTCCTGCATCTTGAAGAAATTCAAGAAGATACGGAACAACCCACTATGCTGGATGTAGAAATACAAGAGCCATAAGAGGTCATTGATCAAGAACCAATCCCCACACCTATTCCAGATGGTCCAAGAAGGTCTGAGAGATCTTGTCAAGTTCCTATCAGATATGGCTTTCTAGCCACTGAAGGAAATGACTTGATGTTGGTGGATCAGGATGATCCAGAAACCTACAAACAAGCTTTGGCCAGTCCAGACGCCGAAAAATGGCAGGACGCCATGAATGACGAAATGAAATCCATGTCCGACAACCAAGTCTGGTGCTTGGTGGATCAAACCCCTGGGATAAAACCCATCGGTTGCAAATGGGTCTATAAACTTAAGACCGACATGGATGGAAAACCTCAGACCTATAAAGCTAGACTGGTTGCGAAAGGTTATCGTCAGATTGAAGGTATCGATTATGACGAGACTTTTTCACCTGTGGCTATGGTCAAATCTATCCGGATCATTCTAGCCATAGCAGCGTACTACGACTACGAGATATGGCAGATGGATGTCAAAACCGCCTTCCTTAACGGGAACTTAAAAGAGGATGTGTATATGACACAACCCGAGGGTTTTGTTGATCAAGACAATCCCGAAAAGATTTGGAAGCTGCTTAGATCCATTTATGGATTAAAGCAAGCGTCACGGAGTTGGAACCTTCGTTTTGATGAAGCCGTAAGGGAATTCGGTTTTATCAAAAACGAAAGTGAACCTTGCGTATATAAGAAAGCGAGTGGGAGTAAAATTGTATTCCTAGTGCTATATGTCGATGACATTTTGATCATCGGGAATGACATCCCAACCTTGCTTGAGGTTAAAGCTTGGTTAGGGAAATGCTTCTCGATGAAGGACTTAGGTGATGCTGCTTTCATTCTGGGCATCAAGATCTACAGAGATCGACCCAAAAGAATATCGGGTCTAAGTCAGAGCACTTACATAGATAAGATGTTGAGAAGATTCTCAATGCTTGATTCTAAGAAGGGATACATACCCATGCGGCATGACATTAAGCTCAGCAAATAACAGAGTCCTAAGACTCCTGATGAGCTAAGAAAGATGAGTAAGATCCCAAATGCTTCGGCTGTGGGATCCATCATGTATGCCATGATTTGCACGAGACCAAATGTCTCGTGCATTAAGCTATACTAGCAGATATCAATCTAACCCAGGCCAAGAGCACTGGATTGCTGTCAAGAGTATCCTTAAATATCTAAGGAGAACTAAAGACGCATTCCTAGTGTATGGTGGGAAGGATGGATGAAATTTTGATCAGCTAGTCGTGCAAGATGCCACACACAATGTTATGTATGATGTTGTAACACAGTGTATGAATTCTTGTGTAGATAACGCAGGACAATAAATATAAAGCTAAACAAACAATGACACAGTAGATTCTTTACCCAGTTCGGTGCAACGTCATCTACGTCTGATGGCTCTCAGCCTAGTGGAAAGGTTTCACTTATCAGTAATTTGTCAGAACATACAAGTACATGTGATCATCCTTAGATCTATACTTTATGCTACGTTTTACAGTGCAACCTATCTCAGGGTCTCCCCCTGAATCCAAGACTCGGTCTTGAATCCACCCTTCGAGCAATCGCCTTGCTCTATCGGTTCAAGTCGTCGTTGAACGTTGTAGTTGGGTGCAGTCTTCACTCACGCGATCAGTAAACCCTCAATCACCTAACTCTCAATAGTTATGGTGATACACAATATCCTTAGCACAATCTGCAACCTCTCAGCCCGCAAACCTTCACGTCTAAGAGGTTTGCAAATAATTGCTAGGAAACAAATAAAGAACCACACGATTGCTAAGGGGGTAGCCTAAGTTTTTATAGCAATCGAGGATGAGTACTAACCCTAAAGGGTTTTCTTTTAATCACCGTCTTTCTTCTTTCCAGAATTGAAGACGTTCTGGAACTTCTGGTATTTCCTAAACGCAATCGTACTTCCTGCAGAATCCGGTCTTTCCTGTTTTCCGTCGCTCAGGATGTTTGCCGAGATGTCGTCAACAATGTCACACAAGATGTCGCATATGATACTTCGACATTCTTTATGACATTTTCTCTAGTTCCTTAAAAATAAGCCAATCACTAAAACCGTCGTAACTACAATCTCCACTTTGGCTATTTTTAAAGTCAGCATTCTTTGTCGTATTCTTCGTCGCATTTGTCGACAGCTTTCTTTATGGCATCCTACTTTGCGTTGTCGTCAGCTTTTTGTTGCGGCGATCGGATCGGCGGATCGGCGTGCGTGCGTCGTCATGTACGTCCTATCTCTTACTCCCCCTTGCTAGCTCAAAAAAAGCCAAACTCTAAAAAAATATTTCTAACAAATAGGGTAATAAGAGAACCACAAACTTAACTCATGTATATCCTCGATCAGAAGTCGAGAATACATATGAAACATTGATCAAAACAAATACAAAGTAAAAGGTGTTCAGTTTGTTCGGAAACCAGAAAGTATTTAAAATGAAATAGAACTGCTGCTGGAACTAGCAGTCTCTTCTTCTGTAGTATTGGTAGAGGCATCTTGAGGAATGTCTTCAGTAGTATTGGGTAGAGAGGTGGAATCATCATTTTCTGAGCCTGGAGGAGACATTGATTTTAGCAGGTTGGCACAGTGAGATCTTCGCTGGGAGAGATGCTTCAGAGCTGTCTTTAGATTGACGATGTCTTTGTCCAGTACAACTATCTCTCTTTCAAGCATGATTGCATCCCTGCTGGTGGTTTTGGTTGGAGGGGCGGCACTTGTGGCTCGACTGGTCGTCGCCTTGGTCAGTTTGGCTTCTGGCCTGACAAGATCAGGAGCATGCTTGCCCTCGAACAACTTGTGACTCACCACAATCAGTCCTCCGCGTTTGCCAGCCTTATCAGTTGTCTTCAACACTCTAGGGTGTTGATGCACTAGTAATTCAGAGATAAGGGTGGGAAAGGCAATAGGTATCTTCACATCTAGTGATCTGTCATGTCTAATAAGATGATCAATAACAAACTGCCCAAAATCAAGCGTGGAACCAGTACCTATTTGGAAGATGAGTATCGCCAGCTCCGGTTTGATGGAGGATGCGTGTGTGGAGGGAGCCCAGTTCGCTACTCCGATACGGAATAGGATGAAGTACTTGGATGTGAGGTCCGAGGCTGCCACGGTGCCCTTGGTAGGCCACATTCTGCTTTTGTCTCCAGTAATCTCCTTGAAGACTTTGTTTAGGTCTGGTGGAGGCACAGAACGAACACACTTTCTCCCCAGGAAGGCATTAATGATGTCAGAGGAGATGTTGAAGCACAAGCCTCTGACATATACCTTCTCACAATCCGGATCATCCGGAGTCCCAAATCTAGTAGGCAAGTTAGCAATAAATTCTTTGACCAAAAGGGGGTAGTGGTTACCAATGTCAGTGACGGTCTTCATGAGTTCTGCCTGCTCCAGGAGTTGGACAATGGCTTCTAGTCCCAGTAACTCCGACGACAGGGTCTTCTCGAGATATGCCGTTCTCTGGAACACAAATTCCCATTGTTTCGCACCGTCCGCGGAATGAAATGACACATTGTCGTAAGGAACACTGGAGTTGGTCTTGACCGTCTTCAGGCTTTTGCCCTTCTTTGCAGTA
Organism: Geranium rotundifolium; assembly: GCA_963920655.1. NCBI lineage: Eukaryota > Viridiplantae > Streptophyta > Magnoliopsida > Geraniales > Geraniaceae > Geranium > Geranium rotundifolium. The sequence goes on from OY987312.1 coordinate 58,831, forward strand.
ACCTCCTCTACATCGTCATCAGTTTCATCAATTAATCTCCTCTTGGAGACAACTTTCTTTCCTTTTTCTTTGACGAACATCTTCTTCTTCTTGCTGGGGCCTCCAGCATCTTTTGCCTCCTTCCTCTTCTTGGTTTCTTTGAGTTTTCCGACCATCACCGCCAGACTTTCATTCTCTTCTAATACCTTCTTTTTCAGGGATGACAACACTGTGTGTGCTATCTCAGTAGCATTTTCTGTAACATCTCCTCTGGCATCCAGAGGTGTTTCTTCTGTGTTATTTGCGGCGGCACTGTTCTCCTTCTCTACTTCTTCCAGATCGGTATCCCTGTTTCTGGTCTCTTCTTTCTCAAATTCTTCCTCGGCTTCTTCCAAGTCAACAACTTCTTCTTCTCCTACCACAGCCTCCTTTGTGGCTTCAAGAATGACATCCTTCATACCTTCTTCTTCTCCATCACCTTCAGCAATCCGTTCTAACCCATGATTGACCGGGGTCAAGTCATTCTTTTCCCCTTCAGGATTTATCAGTTCCTCAACCACACCTTCTTGAGGAGGGTCTTGATTTTCCAGTAGCGACTCTAACAAGTCACTATTTCTAGAGGTATCGGTGTTTGATATAATGGAGGAGTCGATACCTGCGACACTTGCTGATACTGGAACAGGAACAATCTGCATGGAAGCATCTCGACTTCCTTGGCCAAGATCAGTCTCTCGTTCTGGCCCTGTCATATCCGTCATGGAGAATGCAGAACTTCCGGTTCGGGTCCGTTTGGGAACTCGGGAAAAGACGGGCATTGTTGCCTCTTCCGGTGGGGTTTCTTTGGAGGGATCCCTCGGCTTTCTTCTAAGTCTTTAGTCCTTTGATTCAGACTCCATTTTTTTTGGTGATTGGATTGTTGTTCTTGGAGCTTTTTGCCTCGCTCTTCTTAGGTTTGGATTGTCGACTGTCCGTGGCTTTCTTTGGCGCTAGAGTGCTCCTTGTTTTCACCATGTTTGTGTTAGTAGTGAGGTTTTCGTCACAGGGTTTGAGAGGTATGGGAGATGAGAGCGAAAACGAGAAGAGGCAGATTAGATTTTGGTTTTGAAAAACATGTCAATTCAAATCAAATCTGTTGGAGACAGAGCGTATCTCGCGACCTTTCCTCTCTTTATATGGGCTTTTGGTATGCTTGGCCCAATGACATGTGTTGGGATTTTGAACCGGTTCATGAAGAGTTACCAACCAACTCAGCTCAACCGTTTTAGCAGCTTCTATTGCTCGTTGATGGTGCACAGACGGAGTGACGTCCTGAGGTACTCGAATCTGCTTGCATCTAATGCCTTCGTGAAAATGTCAGCAAGTTGCTTCTCTGTATGGATGTTCTCTAAGATGATCTTCTTGTCTTCGACCAGCTCGCGAATGAAGTGGTGTCTAATGTCAATGTGCTTGGTCTTACAGTGTTGGACAGGATTTTTAGAGATGTTGATGGCACTGACATTATCACAATATAAAGTCATGACTTCTTGCCTGACATTGTATTCGACTAGCATTTGCTTCATCCATAACAATTGCGTGCAGCTACTCCCAGCAGCAATATACTCAGATTCAGCAGTAGACAAGGCAACACAGTTTTTCTTTTTACTAAACCATGATATAAGGTTATTGCCAAGGAAGAAGCATCCTCCAGATGTGCTCTTCCTATCTGTTGTGTTTCCAGCCCAATCCGCATCACAATACCCCACCAGGCTAGAGGATGTGTCGAATGAGTATAAAAAACCCAAGTCTGTAGTCCCAGAGATATATCTTATAATTCTTTTAGCTGGGGAAAGATGACTTGAAAGAGATCACCATGGGTTCCATTCGATAAATTTCATGCAGCGGACGTTATGTAACGATGGTGATCGATGTAAGCTTTGATCTTAATGTAAATTCAACATGCTTTCAACATTTTGGATCTGAAAAATACCTCTATTAATTGATGAAAACACAAGTTTAGTGTTTCTCTATTAGGTCGACACAAGCACCACAACCAAATAAGGTTTTCTCTCACACTTTTTTCTATGAATGTTCTTGAGAAGCTTGACCAAAAAAATGGTGGATGAAGAGGGTGAGAGGTTTTGGCAATGAGGGGATGAGGGGAGTAGTTGCTGAAAATTAGAGAAAATAATGGAAGATATATTGGAATTTTAATTTGAAATATAAAATTGAATTTCAAATGAAAATTGCATATCTATCCTTCTTAAACTCTTATTTGCATTTGTTCCCATTCATCACTTAAGTCCATAAATGGGCTTTAAGCCCGTTTAACTAAAACCCAAATTAAACCCACTAACTTGAGTTCTAATTTCGGTTTAGACAAAAGGGTTCAATTTCCTCGAATTGATTTCTTCAACCGTCTGGTTAAAACCTTAGGCCAGAAAACTACTGCATCGTTCTCAATTTTCATCCATAATTGTTGTCATGTATCGTGCTTAATGCGTGTGACCCTCTAGGCTCACGAACAATTGACAGACTTGTAAAATTACTATTTTACCCTTTTCATCATAAGTGGTCTCTAGCAAGACATTATGATTACCCAATGTTCGTGATTATCAATTATTCGACTTAACCTGTTATCGTACATGTCACTGTCCTTTTATCAAACCGATATCCAGATTGATCAATAGGCATAGAATGGTCATCCTAATTTATCAATCATTGTTTCTTGATATCTGAGATGACTGAAAACTGATACTAAAGTATCACCTACACGGCCGTGCTATTCCTTCATTCATACTCATCAAATGGCCTAAACGGATATCTTTCTCATACCGAAGTATGAGTGATAAATCCCTCAGACGCCTTTCGAGTTCACTAGTGCAATAAATATCAAAGTTACCCTTTTACACATAACGCTAGAATAGGTCAAACTTAGGTATTCGTTACATAGTGTACACAAAGACTCCTTGGTCTTAGGATATAATGACAAGCTATGATATGTGAGTATCTCATGACTGGATCTATGCAGCATACTCACAATCGGGTTGTCCGATATCATGGACCTGATGGTATTTATGATATAACTCCGGCACTCACTTTGCCATGATCAGTAGAGCATGATCACAAGGAGTTAGTCTCATACTGATCGCTTCAAAAGAAGCTTCGCTGATTAGGGACTTTATAGAATTCAATTCTTTCTGATCTACAGTTATACTATAAGTGGTTACACACATTATGACATAAATCAAATTACATAAGATATATTACTACAACACATTAGTAATATTATGCCTTTTATTATGTAGAGGAATGATGTCCGTACAATATAGATTAATGAATCACATTGGACTAGGGCATAATCCTAACAATCTCCCACTTGCCCCTAGTTCCAACCTAAGTTCCAATCTACCCCCATATAGATTGAGGAACTAATCATGTTCGTTACAATATAGATTGAGGAATTAAATTGGACTAGGGCTCAAACCTAACACGACTAACCTTGGGATTAGCTTGATATCGTGCACATACTCCTACAAAGTAGGCAATATCTGGTCTACTGGCAGTAAGGTAGAGAAGACTACCAATAATGCTTCTGTATAGGTGTTGGTCGACGGCTTCTCCTGGATAACCTTTAGTTAGCTTGATATGTGTAGCTGCAGGTGTTCGTTTTTGTGAAGCTTTCTCTAGCTCGTTTTTGAGAGATGAAGATGCTATCTTTTAGTTGTTTGATTTGGAAGCCTAGGAAATAGGTAAGCTCTCCCACCATGCTCATCTCGAAATCTGATTGCATTTGTTGGATAAATTGCTCTACCATCTTTCTTGACATCCCTCCAAAGACAATGTCATCGACATATATTTGGGCTATCATCAAATTCCCGTCCTCATTCTTTACAAATAGAGTCTTGTTGACTCCCCCTCTAGTGTAGCCGTTTTGAATCAAAAATTTTGTGAGCCTTTCATACCAGGCCCTTGGTGCTTGTTTCAATTCATAGAGAGCCTTCTTGAGTTTATACACATGATCAGGGGAGTGAGGATCAACAAATCCTTTAGGTTGCGATACATACACTTCTTCGTTGAGATCTCCATTCAGGAAAGTACTTTTGACATCCATCTGGTAAAGCTTAATCTGTAGATGACATGATATCCCTAGTAGGAGTCTGATTGCTTCAAGTCTTGCTACAGAAGCAAAGGTCTCATCGAAGTCGACTCCCTCATTTTGAGCATACCCTTGAGCAACTAACCTGGCTTTGTTGCAAGTGATGTTACCAAGCTCATCGGACTTGTTCTTGAAGATCCATTTTGTGCCAATGATATTTCCTTCACTTGGTTTGGGCACCAGTTCCCACACCTGGTTCTTCTAAAATTGAATTAGTTCCTCTTGCATAGCATTGACCCAATACTCATCATTGATGGCTTCATTGATATTTTTTGGTTCAGTCTTTGAAACGAAACATATATTACCTATCACCTCGTTGTAGTCTTCAGGAGTTTTTGACCGAGTCTGTATGCCTTCATTTAGGTCTCCAATTACTCCAGAGATAGGATGATTAGCCTGGATTCTTCGCGAGGGATTCTTGTTGCTGGTTTCAGGAACTGTCTCATCGTTATCGACATTTAGACTAGAATTATTGTTTTCTGATTTGCTGCTAGCATCTTCTCTGACATCAGTAATAGCATCCTTCCTAACATTGTTGTGATAGACTCCGTTTTCGTCTGTCGCGTCTTCTGAGGCATCTTCACAGTCTTCATCAACAACAACATTGATTGATTCCACCATGGTTTTGGTTCGTGTGTTGAAAACCCGGAACGCGCGACTATTCCTTGAGTAACCAAGCAAGATTCCTTCATCACTCTTTGGATCAAGCTTTCGACGAGGCTCTCTATCAGCCAGAATATAACAAGTGGATCCAAAGATATAGAAGTACTTAACATTGGGCTTTCTCCCCCTCCATATTTCATAATGAGTTACTGACATACCTGGTCGGAGAGTGACTCGATTGTGGATATGGCAAGCAGTGTTTAGTGCTTCTGCCCAAAAGTGAGTTGGTATGTCCTTTGCCAGCATCATAACTCTAGCCATCTCCTGTAGAGTCTTGTTTTTGCGCTCAACAAGCCATTCAGTTGGGGAGTGATTGGTGCTGAGAACTCATGAGCTATCCCTTCTGAGTTGCAGAATTCTGCAAATTTGCTGTTTTCGAACTCTCGACCATGATCACTACGAAGGCGAATTATTTTGCCAATTGTCTCCCCTTTTTCTCGTTGGACCTGGATGCACAGATTCTTGAAGATCGAGAAGGTATCTGATTTTTCACGAGGGAAGCCAACCCATTTGTATCGTGAGTAATCATCTACACATACAAAGACATAGCGTTTTCCTCCAAGACTTTCAACCTGCATTGGCCCCATGAGGTCAACATGTATTAGCTCAAGCACTCGAGAGGTGGTGATATGCTGCAACTTCTTGTGTGACATCTTAGTTTGCTTTCCAATCTGACATTCTCCACAGATCTTTCCTTCCACGATTTTCAGGTTTGGAATTCCAGTTATGGCCTGTTATGAGATTGCCTTCTGCATACTTCTAAGATTTAGATGTCTGAGCTTCCTGTGCCACAGTTTGGTTTCTTCTGCTTTGGAGACAAGACACTTTGCCGCTTCGATATGTGATTCGGGCGACCAGATGTAACAGTTATCCATTGAGCGGATTCCTTGTAGAATAGTGACTTGATCGAAGTCTTTTACTATACAAGCTTCTTTAGTGAATTTCACTTCTAAACCCAGATCACAGATCTGGCTGATGCTAATCAGGTTTGCCTTAAGTCCTTCTACAAGTAATGCTTCAGTTAGGCAAGTAGCTCCTGGATGCTTGAGTACTCCTTTTCCAATGATTCGAGCTCGAATCCCATCTCCAAAAGTAACATAGCAGTTTGTATATAATTTGAGATTGGAAAGAAACTCTGGAATACCTGTCATGTGTCGAGAATATCCACTATCGAGATACCAGTCCTTGTTTGTTGAGGCACTCAAGGATGTATACGCAACATTAGCTCGATAGACTAGATTCTTAGGTCTCCATTCAAGGCGGGATATTTTCTGAGTTGAGAGATGCCTGTGATGTCTCCTTTGTCTCTGTGGTAGCTGAGCTTGCTTCTTCCCATGGAGTTGAAAGCAAAATGGTCTGATGTGACCTCGTTAACCACAGTAATGACATATCCACTAATATTGATAAGCTGGTTTTCTGTAGTATTGTTGTCTGCGTGGATGATGTCTTTTGATAGTTGCTTGACAAGAACATGTTGTAGACGATGTCATGACATTTGTTGTAGGTCGTCCTGTAGGATGTGTTGTGGCATCCAGTGGTTTCTTGTCAACCATGGCTTGTTGTGGGACAAACTTCGTGACTATTGACGAGGGGATATTGTGTGTGTACCCTAGTCTCGTCATATCCTTGGACTGTTTTCCTACTAATAGGATTTTGTCAAGGCTTTCTGTGCTAGGATTCATCATCTTTACCGACTTAGTCATAAGACTAATCTCTCCATTAAGTCTGGTGATTTTGCGTTTTAGCTCCACGATCGTCTCTAGGAATCTAGACTTGTCGTTGGTAAGACTGATAATCTGTTCTCCTTGTTGATCAAGGATCAGAGTTTCCTTGATCCATAGTCCCATTCTCATTTGGAGTTGGATGGTGGTGATCATCATTGATATTGGCAGAGTTATCAATGTTACATACATGAGTAGTAGTAGTGAATGCAACAAAGTTGCTTACCTCTTCAGAACCACTATTTTCATTGTCATCATCTGATAGGGTGGCATTATAACCTCGTTTTTGTTGTTTGAGGAAATTTGGGCATTCTCTGCGAAGATGGCCGAATCCTTCACATTCATGACATTGAAGTCCTTTGTTCTTGTTGTTTTCTTCTCCACTCCTGTTTGGTCTGTCAAGACTTCCTCCTGTTTGAGCTTTTTGTGGAGCTTTGTTTCTGGCATTTGTTGTGACATTCTGTCCACCCATTGTAGCATCGATGTCTTCGTCGGAATCAGAATCCTCAGGATCTGGTTGGTTGTGTGTTGAGCTTTTGAAAGCAACTCCTTTATTCCTTTTGTCGATATTAGGCAAAGATAACTCATAGGTCATCAGAGATCCCATCAGCTTATCGAATTTTAAGATCTTGAAGTTATGAACTTCCTCAATTGCAGTGATCTTCAGCTTAAATCTCGGGCTAAGAGCACGCAGGGTTTTTCTAACCAATTTTTTATCAGACATTGGTTCTCCCAGAGAATAGGATTCATTGGCTAGATCACGAATACGAACATTGAATTCTGCAATTGATTCGTCCTCTTTCATGATAAGGGCTTCGAAGTTGGTTGTCAGGTATTGCAGTTTTTGTTCTCGAACCTTGGTCGTTCCTTTATATGCAACAGCCAGGATATCCCATGCGGATTTTGCAGTTGTGTATGTAGTGATTAGTCTGAATACGTTTTTGTCAACACCGTTGAAAATAGCATTCAGAGCTCGAGAGTTTCCCAGTGATTCTTCGTCTTCATCATCAGTCCAGTCTTTTCTTGTTTTGGACCAATAGGGTTACCATCATTGTCACTGAGTTGTGGAGCATTCCAACCATTAATCACAGCCTTCCATGTTTTGTTGTCAAGTGACTTTATGAAGGCACACATTCGAGCCTTCCAATAGCCGTAGTTGCTTCCATCTAGAACAGGTGGTCGATTGATGGATCCTCCTTCTCTGGTATTGTCCATCTTGATCAAAAAAATTTTTTAGGAACTCACCTAAAGCTGTAGGTGCCTCCTCTGATACCAATTGAAATTTTGATCAGCTAGTCGTGCAAGATGCCACACACAATGTTATGTATGATGTTATAACACAGTGCATGACTTCTTGGGTAGATAACGCAGGAAAATAAATATAAAGCTAAACAAACAATGACACATCAGATTGTTTACCTAGTTCGGTGCAGCGTCACCTACGTCTGGGGGCTCTCAGCCTAGTGGAAAAGTTTCACTTTTCAGTAATTCGTCAGAACATACAAGTACATGTGATCATCCCTAGATCTATACTTTATGCTACGTTTCACAGTGCAACCTATCTCAGGGTCTCCCCCTGAATCCAAGACTCCGTCTTGAATCTACTCTTCGAGCAATCGCCTTGCTCTATCGGTTCAAGTCGTCGTTGAACGTTGTAGTTGCGTGCAGTCTTCACTCACGAGACTAGTAAACCCTCAATCACCTAACTCTCAATAGTTATGGTGATACACAATATCCTTAGCACAATCTGCAACCTCTCAGCCCGCAAACCTTCACGTCTAAGAGGTTTGCAAATAATTGCTAGGAAACAAATAAAGAACCACACGATTGCTAAGGGGGTAGCCTAAGCTTTTATAGCAATCGAGGATGAGTACTAACCCTAAAGGGTTTCCTTTTAATCACCGTCTTTCTTCTTTCCAGAATTAAAGACGTTCTGGAACTTCTGGTATTTCCTAAACGCAATCGTACTTCCTGCAGAATCCAGTCTTTCCTGTTTTCCGTCGCTCAGGATGTTTGCCGAGATGTCGTCAACAATGTCACACAAGATGTCGCATATGATGCTTCGACATTCTTTATGACATTTTCTCTAGTTCCTTAAAAATAATCCAATCACTAAAACCGTCGTAACTATAATGGAGAACTAGGAGTCAAAGGATATGTTCATGCTAGTTTTCAGACAGATCCTGATAATTTCAAATCTCAGGCAGGATTTGTATTCGCGTTAAATGGCGGAGAATTCAGCTGGAAGAGCTCCAAGGAAGCCACAACTGCTGATTCTACAACAGAGGCTGAATACGTAGCTGTAGCAGAAGCAGCTAAGGAAGCCGTATGTGATAGAAGCTTTCTAACTAGATTAGATGTAATGCCGCGAGCGTTTGATCCGGTAAGCTTGTTGTGTGACAACACGGGGGCCATAGCATTAGCTCAAGAGCCCATACTCCACAATAGAACTAAATACATACAGAGGAAGTATCACATTATCAGAGAATATATGGATAACGGTGATGTGGAGATTACTTATGTACCGACTGATGACAACATTGCTGATCCCTTGACAAAGGCTTTACCGCAGCCCTAGCATGAGGCGCACGTAAAGTCTATGGGGGTAGATTGAAACTTAGGTTGGAACTAGGGGCAAGTGGGAGATTGTTAGGATTATACCCTAGTCCAATGTGATTCATTAATCTATATTGTAACGGACATCATTCCTCTACATAACAAAAGGCATAATATTACTAATGTGTTGTAGTAGTATATCTAATGTGATTTGATCTATGTCATAATGTGTGTAACCACTTATAGTAGAACTATAGATAAGAAAGAATTGCATTCGATAAAGTCCCTGATCAGCTAAGCTTCTTCTGAAACGATCAGTATGAGACTAACTCCTTGTGATTATGCTTTACTGATCATGGTAAAGTGCGTGCCGGAGTTATATCATAGATACCATCAGGTCGATGATATCGGACAACCCCATTGTGAGTATGCTGCATAGATCCAGTCATGAGATACTCACAGATCGTAGCTTGTCAGTATATCTTAAGACCAAGGAGTCTTTGTGTACACTATGTAACGAATACCTAAGTTTGACCTAGTCTAACGTTATCTGTAAAAGGGTAGCTATAACGACTTCGGTTGGCTTGGATATTTATTACATTAGTGAACTCGAAAGGCGTCTGAGGGATTTATCACTCATACTTCGGTATGAGAAAGATATCCGTTTAGGCCACTTGATGAGTATGACTGAAGGAATAGCATGGCCGTGCAGGTGGTACCTTAGTATCAGTTTTCAATCATCTCAGACATCATGAAACAGTGATTGATAAATTAGGATGACGATTCTATGCCTATTGATCAATTTGGATATCGGTTTGATAAAAGGATAGTGACATGTACGATAACAGGTTAAGTCGAATAATCGATAATCACGAATGTTGGGTAATCATAATGTCTGTCTAGAGACCACTTATGATGGAAAGGGTAAAATAGTAATTTTACCAGTCTGCCAACTGTTCGTGAGCCTAGAGGGTCACACACATTAAGCACGATACATGACAAATAAGCATGGATGGAAATTATGAGAATCAGGTTTTCAATTTAGTCAAATTGAAAACGATTCGGTTGATTTCTGGCCTAGGGTTTTTAACATGACGGTTGAAGAAATCAAGTTAAGGAAATTAAACCGATTCAAATAAGATTTTATGGTTTAATTTCAAAATTAATTACAAAATATTTTCCCTTATTTTTCACTCTTTTTTTCGGCAACACCCCCCCCCCCCCCCCCCCCCCCCCCCATTCCCTCTCCTCTTTGCCCACTCCTCCCATCCAATTCCTCCATAGTTTTTCTCAAAATAATTCTCAAAACATTCATTAGCAAGTGTGTGAGAGAAAAACGATTCGTGGTTGTTGTGCTTGTGTTGACTCGATATAGAAACACTATGTTGTGTTTTAATCGATTGACAAATGTAAATTTTAAGATGTTGTCCGATATCACTATATCTGTGAGTATCTCATGACTGGATCTATGCAGCATACTCACAATCGGGTTGTCCGATATCATCGACCTGATGAAATCTATGATATAACTCCGTCACGTAGTTTGCCATGATCAGTAGACCGTGATCACAAGGAGTTGGTCTCATACTGATCGTTTCATAAAGAAGCTTAGCAGAATAGAGACTCATCAAATGTAATTCTTTCTGATCTATAGTTCTACTATTAGTGTTTACACACATAATGACATAGATCAAATTACATTCGATATATTACTACAACACATTAGTAATGAAATTCTGAATCCTAGCCGAGTCAAGAAGTCGAACCCAAAGTCGTAACTTGTGGATCGACTACTTGCCTAAAACGTAAACCGTAAGTAAAACAGTAAACATATAATAATTACACCAGAGATGATTACCCAGTTCGGTGACTCCGCACCTACGTCTTGGGGCTCTTTGCCAGTGGAAAGGTTTTCACTATCATGTAGTCAATAGTACAACTTCAAGCACCAACTAGCTATCACACAAGCTATTGTCCTAAGCTACTATAGATCTCACTTAGAACAACCTCGACCAAGGGTCTCTCCCCCTGTCTTTGAGATCCTCTCAATTCCACCCTTCAAGCAAGCCTATGCTCGGTGTCGTTGTCTTCTTGACGGAGTTGTGAATCTTCAATCACAAACAAAAACCCTAACCGATCCAAACACTTAGTCTTCGCGACTTAATGTTTGATCGGAGTAAAGATCCGTTCTAGCGAATCTTAATTAGCCTCTCAACACGCCGATGGTACACGGTTAAGAGCTCTGAGAAATCTTGCAGTGTTAGGACAAGAACGGATGATCTGCTAATGGGAAGCCAAGGGCTTTTTATAGCAGCTCACATTCCTAATCCTTCTCGGACCAGGAACAGGAAAGTCAGGCAAGTTGTTGCCGCCTTCCACGACAGCTGGAAGTCGTCTTGCCTGTTCTGACTTCCTAAATAAATCAAGCAAGTAGAGTTGCCACCTATTGCTGACGTGTTACTGCCAGCTGGAAGTCGCCTGACTTTTCAACGTCACTCTCTTGCGCTCCAAGTCTTCGTGGCGCCTTTCTTCTTTCGCTCCAAGCTTAGTCGAAATAGGAAAGCTTCAGATCTTTCCTAATCTGGACCATAACAAGTCGCTCCACATGTCATGTAACATGTTGCACGACTTCTTACATTTGCGCTAAAAAATTATGCCAACAAATAAACGTAGCAACAATCTCCCCCTTTGGCAATTTTTTTGGCAAATACCTTTTTAAGCCCATCGTCATCTTGTGGCAGTTACGCACAACAAGTGATTTATCTTGTGGCAGTTACGCATAGCAAGTGATGTGACTTCTTTCTCCAAGTAGGCACATCGTCGTCACCTTGAGGCAGTTACGCACACAGCAAGTTATGTGACTTCTTGTGTGGCTTCTGGTTTATCTTCTGGAGCTTTAACTTCCGGAGCGGCTTCTGGAGCGGCGACTTTTATGCACAACTTCTGGCGCGACTTCTAGCGTAACTCCTGGCGTAGCTTATCTATATCTCCCCCTGTTTGTCTAACAATATTGCCAAAGGAAATGGTTCAATGAAATTCGACTAAACAGCAGGGTAAAAACCAGCTCACACAATGAGCAAAATAAACAGCTCAAACATGAGCAAATATCCAGCTCAACCAAGAGCAAATATCCCAAAATAAACAGTCATAGTGTGCGGAAAATAACTCGGACATACCCCGAGGATTTCAAAGTGTGTGTGGAACAAAGTTAATAGAGTGAGTCAGAAAAATACTTAAAATGAAGTGGAGTTTTCAACATCATCTTCAGCAGCAGGAGCAGAGCGGAGGTCATTGAGAAGAGCTTCACAGGTGACTTTGCGGGTTGATAGCATCGCAATTGACTTCTCCAGATCATCGATCATCTCCACCAATTCTTCCACCATCCTAGTGCCAATTGGTCCTGAGGGTCGAGAGCTTGAACCAGCTCCTGATGCTTTGGCCATGGGAAGTCCGAAGTCCTTCAACTGCTTCCCTTCGAAGTTCTTGAGGCTGATAGCAAGGGGCAATGGCTTCTTACCCGGAATATCCGATTCTCGAACAATGTGAGGACATTGTTGGAGAAGGAGACCGATGATCAATGAAGGAAACCCGATAGGAAGTTTGATAGCACATGATTTGGCATGCTTGACTAGATGTTCAATGACATAAGCGCCAAAATCAAGAGAAGACTGCGTACCTATTTGATAAATGAGTTTAGCCAATTCGGTTTTGATGCTTGACCCGTGCGTAGAAGGTGCCCAATTAGCCAGACCAATGCGGTAGAGAGTTGAATATTTTGCTGTAAGCTCAGTAGCCGCAATGGTGTCTTTGACGGGCCAGACCTTCTTCCATCCTCCAGTGATCTCGACCGCTACTTTGTTCAAGTGCGGGACTTTTGGAGTGACTTCTGGGTCTTCTCTGCCAAGATAGGCATTGATGGTTGAGGCAGATATCTCGAAGCATTCTCCCCGAATGAACACCTTTCTGTATTCAGCGTTTTCTGGATCATCAAATTCGCTTGAAAGGTTAACAATAAACTCTTTGACCAATGCTGGATAGAATGGCCTAATATTTATGACCGTATTGGTCAGGCCTGCTCTTCGGAGAAGTTCTATGATAGAGTTTATCCCCTGCGTCTCTGTGGAAAGCTCTCTTTCTGGGTAGATCTTGCGCTGGTAAACATACTGCCACTTAACTGCGTTGTCTACAGAGTGGAAAGAGAGCTTTCCAATAGCCATAGTTGCTTCCATCTAGAACAGGTGGTCGATTTATGGATCCTCCTTCTCTGGTATTGTCCATCTTTGATCAAAATATTTGTTTTAGGAACTCACCTAAAGTTATAGGTGCCCCCTCTGATACCAATTGAAATTCTAATCAGCTAGTCGTGCAAGATGCCACACACAATGTTACACAGAATGCTATAATGTTGTGTCTGACTTCTTGCGTAGATAATGTAGGACAGTAAATATAAAGCTATAAGTAATGACACAGCAGATTGTTTACCCAGTTCGGTGCAACGTCACCTACGTCTGGGGGCTCTCAGCCTAGTGGAAAGATTTCACTTATCAGTAATCCGTCAGAACATACAAGTACCTATGATCACTCCTAGATCTATACTTTATGCTACGTCTTACAGTGTAATCTATCTCAGGGTCTCCCCCTGAATCCAAGAACGTCTTGATTCCACTCTTGGGGCAATCGCCTTGCTCTGTCGTCTTCAAGTCTTCTTCAAGCTTGGTGGTTGCGTGTAGTTCTTCAACTCACAACTTCAGTAAACCCTCAATCACCTAACTCTCTATAGTTATGTGATACACAATATCCTAAGCTTAATCTGCAATTTCTCAGCCCGCAAACCTTCACGTCTAAGAACCTTGCAAATTGTTGCTAGGAAACAAATAAAGAACCACCCGATTGCTAAGGGGGTAGCCTAAGCTTTTGTAGCAATCGTGGATGAGTACTAACCCTAAAGGGTTTCCTCTTAATCGCCGTCTTTCTTCTTTTCAGATTAGGAGTCGTTCTGTACTTTCCTAATCGTTTTCTTGCTGCACTGCCGATCCTGCACTTTCCTGATTTCTGTCGATCAGGATGCTTGCCGAGAAGCCGTCAACAATGTCACACAAGATGTCGTAGAAGATGCTTCGACATTCTTTGTAACATTTTTCTTCGGTTCCTTTGAAAATTAGCCAATCTCTAAAACCGTCGTAACTACAATGGGCTTAAAGCCCAAAGCTTAATAATTAATTAAGTAGAAAAGCCCATTCTTGCTTAGCCCAATCTAGCTAGACCTGTTTAGCTAAAATTAATTAATTAAATCTATTGGTAATTGGTCCAGCTAAACCGTTCTTGATTTCCGGTTTAATCCTAAAGCGGAATCGGTCTAATCCAGTTTAATCCAAAACCAAAATTATCTCTCTCATGATTCCACTACATGATTTCATCCGTTTTACTCAACCTTTAGTGTGTGACCCTCTAGGCTCACGACACGTTGGCGGACTGGAAAAACGACCATTTTACCCTTTCCATCATGAGTGGCCTCTAGCTAGACATCATGATTACCCAACACTTGTGATTATCGAGATTTCGACTTAACCTTGTCGTACATGAAACTATCCTTTTATCCTCTTGATATCTTGACAACCACGAGGCATAGACAAGTCATCCTCGTTCAATTGTCCTGTATCTTGATCTGAGTTGACTGAATTGTGACTGATACTAAGTATCGACTACATGGTCATGCTATTGTATTTCAGTTGTACTCATCAAGTGGCCTAAACAGATATCTGAGTCACTCATCACATAGTTACCTCAAAGATCCTTTCGTCCAAGGATGTGATTTCACGTACCGACATATGAGTATGTTCATGACTGTATCTATGTAACATACTCATGATCAGATCATCCTATATCACTCCGTTTGGCGATAGTATGACCTAACTCCAGCCCCCTTCAGGCCATGATCAGTAGAGTGTGATCACTTAAAGTTAGCTTCATACCGATCGCTTCTTATGAAGCTATTCTGATCGGGGACAACTTAATTGTGATTTTATCTGATTTGTAGATCTACTATTCTGTGTTGACACATCAATGATACAAATCAAATCATACTTAAGATATTACTACAACACTTAATAATATAAATGCCGATTTTATTTCAACTAATAATCTCATTACATGAGTAGATTGAAAATGCTAGGGCACAAAATCCCAACAGTTCCCATACATGGTTTTTCTCAAACTGAATCAGTTCCTCTTGCATAACATTGACTCAATATTCATCGTTGATGGCTTCGTTGACATTCTTGGGTTTAATCTTGGAGACGAAGCATATATTTCCTATCATCTCGTTGTAATTTACAGGAGCTTTTGTTCGAGTCCGTATGCGTTCATTTAGATCTCCAATTATTCCAGAGACAGGATGATTAACCTGAATTCTTTGAGAGGAGTTATTGTTGCTGGTTTCAAGAACTACCTCATCGTTATTGGCATTTAGCATGACATTATTGTCTTCTGGCTTGCTACTAGCATCCTCACTGACATCTGAAATAGCATCCTTCCTAACATTGTTGGGATAAACTTCAATTAGGACTCCTTCTTCTGGGGCATCTTCACAATCATCATCAACAACAACATTGATTGATTCCATCATAGTCTTGGTTCGCTTTTTGAAGACCCGAAACGCGCGACTATTCCTTGAGTAGCCAAGGAAGATGCCTTCATCACTCTTTGGATCAAGTTTCCGCAAGGTTCTCTATCAACCAAAATATAGCATGTGGATTTAAAGATATGGAAGTATTTCTCCCCCTCGATATTTCATAATGAGTTACTGACATTCCAGGTCGGAGAGTGACTCGATTGTGGATATGGAAAGCAGTGTTAAGTGCTTCTGCCCAAAAGTGAGTCGGTATGTCCTTGGCTAGCATCATGACTCTAGCCATTTCTTGTAGAGTCCGGTTTTTGCGCTCAACAATGCCATTCTCTTGGGGGGTGATTGGTGCTGAGAACTCATGGGCTATCCCTTCTAAGTTGCATAAATCTGCAAATTTAGTGTTTTTGAACTCTCGGCTATGATCACTGTGAAGACGAATTATTTTGCCAATTGTCTCCCTCTTTTCTCGTTGAACCTAGATGCATAGAGTCTTGAATATTGAAAAGGTGTCAGATTTTTCACGAGGGAAATCAACCCATGTGTACCTTGAATAGTCGTCCACGCACACGAAAGCATAGCGTTTTCCTCCAAGGCTTTCGATTTGCATTGGTCCCATGAGGTCAACGTTTTTAAGTTCAAGTACATGTGAGGTGGTGATGTGTTGTAGCTTCTTGTGTGACATCTTTGTTTTCTTTCCAATCTGACATTCTTCACAGATCTTTCCTTCCACAATTTTCAGATTTGGAATTCTAGTAATGGCATGCTCTGAGATCGCCTTCTGCATGCTCCTAAGGTTTAGATGTCCAAGCTTTTCTATGCCATAATTTGGTTTCTTCTGCTTTGGAGACAAGACACTTCGTCTGTTCGATGTTTGAATCGGGCTACCAGATGTAACAATTATCAACTGAGCGGACTCCTTGCAAGATTATAGCTTGATAGATATTTTTTACCATACAACATATCGTAACTTGTCAAAGTATCCTTACACTAAGGAGTCTTTGTAATTACTATGTAATCAGTAACTGAGTTTGACGTTGCCTAGTATTATCCGTAAAAGGATAGTCATAAGGGCTCTGATTGGCTCAGTTATGAATTACATGAGGGAACACGAAAGACAGCTAAGTGATTTATGTCTAATACTCCGACATGGGAAACATATCTGTTTAGGCCACTTGATGAGAATGAATTAAAGGAAATGCATGTCATGCTAGAGATACATAGTATCACGATTCAGTCATCTCACAGATCAAGAAACAGTGATTGATTAAATAAGGATGACGGCTCTATGCATTATGATCAATCTGGATATCTAGAGATAAAATAATAATGACTTGGACGATATGAGTTTAAGTCGAATCATCGATAATCATGAGCGTTGGGTAATCATAATGTCATAATAGAGGCCAATTATGATGGGGGGGGGGGGGGGGGGAATGGTAATTTTGCACCGATCTGCCAACGTGTCGTGAACCTAGAGGGTCACACAGTTAAAACGATGAGTATGGAAAAAGAGAACTTCGAAAGTCCAAATGAGAAGAGATTAGAAGTTTGGGAAATTCACTTTCCTGTTTAGTTAGACCGGACCAATCTAAACTAAACCGGAACAGATTAGACAATTGTCGGTCTAAGTTGTAAATCGTACGGTTACGGAAATTGGTGTAAGTGAATTTTGGGCTGATTTAATTCAAGTCATTTAATTAATGATCCTAAGTCTAATTGCGCTCAAAAGGATTTTAATTAAATGGGGTTGAGGCCCTTTTAGGATTTGATGAATTATTAACTTTAATTTTAATTCAAAGATAATCCTATTTTGGGAAGCTAATTGAATGGGAAAGATTTTACCAAATTGAAATTTGGAAAAATAAACAAAAGGAAAGAGGATGATTTTGGGAAAATTGGAATATATTCCAATCTCCCAAAATTGATCCCAAATCCCATCCCACCATATTCGGCCGACCCCCCCCCCCCCCCCCCCCCCCCCCTCTCTCTTCTCTCTCTCGTTCTTGCCTCCTTGCAAAATCTAGTGATAGTTGTGAGAAGGCTTTGATCCAAGGATCAATATATCGTTTATGTGGATGTGATAGAGAAACAAGATCCTTTGATTTTGTTTAATCGGATTTGCATCAAAGGTATAAACTTATTTGCAATCTAATCTTATGCTAAAACCAATTTCGCATGAAAATCATATTTTACTGGGATGTCCATGGTTTAATTCCACCTTTACATGAGTTTTATTGCTTGTGACCCCTTGGGAAACCCTTCAGTGTTATTAGAGGCTGGTTGAATGTATAATTTTTTTTTTAGCATGATTAGTATTATATGAAGAACTAGGTTTTTTTGTGGATTTAATTGCATGAAATACTGTAAATTTAATTTTTTGGTTTTGAAATTAATTTTTTGGTTTTGAAATTAATTTTTTTGAAAATTAGGTTTTGGGATTGATCATGGGAGAGCCATGATCAGCCATGGTCGAGATCTTGGGTCAACCATGGAAGGCCCTCGGGCCGACCATGATCGGCGCCAAAGGCCGACCACGTCGCACCATGGGTGACCATGGAAGGCTCTCAGGCCGACCATTGGCGTTGCCATGCGCGACCAGGGTCAGTCCTCGGCTCGACCATGGATGGCCCGCGGACTGTCCATGGGCGATGCTGAGGGGCAGACGACGGTCAACCCTCGGTTCAACCATGGATGGCCCGCGGGCTGTCCATGGGCGATGCCGAGGGGCCGACCACGGTCGGCCATCGGCTCGACCATAGATGGCCCGCGGGCTGTCCTTGGCCGACCCCGAGGAACAGATCATGGGCAGCCCTCGGGCTGGCCGTGGGCAATGCCCAAGCCGACCAGGGTGGCCCAGGGGCGACCACGATCGCCCACGGGTAATGCGTTGTTGAGCAGTTGTCGTCCGACCGGTCTTGGGCTTGATCCGGTCAAATCCTTGACGGTTCGCGAGAAACTTTGAAACCCTAATTTTGAATTTCAGATCCAGTTTGATTTCGATAAACCGAGGAAAAACTGGTTTAATTTTAAAATCAATTTAAACCATCCGGTTTCAATAAGCCGGATAATTTTTCCACATTTAAGAAAGCTAAAAATAGGAATTAATAATGTTATTTGATACCATGATGTATGATAACATATTGTTTTCCACATGATGTATAGCTAAGGCGTCTAGAATTTATTTGTCATTTTAATTAAATTTCAAGTTTTTCAACTAGCGTGTTGCTTTCATATTGGAATTTTAATTAAATACGACATGCGTGTCGTGATTTTGTAATTATATTGAATGTTATGTAATTAAGAAGAAAGACACAAGAAGCAAGTCAAGAGGGACACTTGGAGCCAAGAGGAGTCCCGGAGTCGGTGGGAGATCCAAAGGAGGCTCGGAGTTAGTGGGAGTAAGCAAGGATGGAGCAAGCCAAAAACTTGAAAACTTAGTCTTTAGGGTCAATTGTTAGTATTCTAGGATCCTATATGATGGGCTTTAACTATGTATGTTATTTACATTTACATGTTATGAATGTATCAATGTATGGATGCATGATTAGTTTAAATACATTATGTTGCTACGTTCAAGTATTGGCATAATTTTTTAGCGCAAAAGTAAGAAGTCAGTGCAACATGTTACACGACATGTGAAGCGACTCATTACGTTCCAGATTAGGAAAGGTCTGAAGCTTTCCTCTTTAGAGTCGCTTGGAGTGAAAGAAGAATGACGTCACAACAACTGAAAGACTTGGAGCGCAAGAGAATGACGTCAACAGGTCAGGCGACTTCCAGTTGTCACTAACACGTCAGCAAAGGCGGCAAATCTGCTTGCCTAATTTGTTTAGGAAGTCTAAGACTTCCTATTCCTAATCCGAGAAAGATTAGGAATGTGAAGCTGCTATAAAAAATTTTGGGCTTCCCATTAGCAGCTTATCCGTTCTTGTTCTATATTTACTAAATTTCTCAGAGCTCTTAACCGTGCACCATTGGCGTGTTGAGAGGCTGATTAAGTTTGCTAGAACGGCTTTGCTCCGATCAAATATCAAGTCGCGAAGATTGAGTGCTTGATTGGTTAGGGTTCTTGTGTTCGTGATTGAAGATTCACAAATCTGTCAAAGAAGACTACGACACCGAGCATAGGCGCTTGCTCGAAGGGTGGAATTGAGAGGATCTCAAAGACAGGGGGAGAGGACCTTGGTCGAGGTTGTTCACGGTGAGATCTATAGTAGCTTAGGATAATAGCTTGTGCGATAGCTAGTTGGTGCTTGAAGTTGTACTATTGACTACCATATAGTGAAAACTTTTCCACTGGCAAAGTGCCCCCAAACGTAGGTGCGGAGTCACCGAACTGGGTAATCATCTCTGGTGTCGTTATTATTATTTGTTTATTGTTTAAACTACGAATTGCGTTTTAGGAAAATTGTCGACACATACGACTTTGTGTTCGACTTCTTGACTTGGCTACGAATCAGAATTTCAATTGGTATCAGAGGAGGCACCTTATCTCTTAGGTGATTTTCCTGCAAAAATTCTGAGCAGCTAATAATGGACTCAAAGGAAGGAGGATCTGTCAATCGACCACCGGTGCTCGACGTTACAAACTATGGATACTGGAAAGCACGGATGTGTGCCTTTTTAAAGTCTCTCGACAGCAAAACCTGGAAGGCTGTCATCAATGGATAGGAGGAACCTCACTATGCTGATGCTCATGGAAATCAAACTAGTATTAAACTAGAAAAAGAGTGGAGCGCGGAAGAAGATGAAGCCGCCCTAGGTAATTCTTGTGCACTCAATGTTGTATTTAATGGAGTAGACAAGAATGTGTTTCGACTTATCAACACGTGCAAAAGTGCCAAAATTGCTTGGGACACTCTTGATGTTGCTTATGAGGGTACATCCAAAGTCAGAGAGCAAAAGTTACAGTACCTCACGACCAACTTTGAGGCCCTTACCATGAATGAAGACGAGACTATAGCTGAGTTTAATGTACGCATCAAGGATCTAGCCAATTAATCATATTCACTTGGCAAACCTATGACCAATGAAGAGTTTGTCAGAAAAACGCTGAGAGCCCTAAGTCCCAGATTCAAGATGAAGATCACGGCCATAGAAGAAGTTCATGACTTAAAGACGCTGAAGTTCGATGAGCTCATGGGATCACTTATGAACTTCGAGCTCTCCCTACCCCTCATTGAGAAGAAGCATAAAGGTGTAGCTTTCAAAAGTTCTACCCAAAAGCAGAAAAACTTGGCGTGCTCTGATTCGGATAGTGAAATTAACGAGACTATCGCTATGCTGGCCAAAAACTACAATAAAGTCATGAGGAGATTTAACCAGATGACAGGAAAGAATGTCACCCGAGAAGTCAGAGACAAGCCTCAGCACAAATTCCAGAAGCTCGAGAGCACTAATAACGATGGTAGACGTGGTGAACGATCAGGAAAAGAAAAAGGAGTCCAGTGCTTTGAATGTGAGGGGATTCAATGCCTCTCTAACTGATGATGAAGATGAGGAAGACAGTGACTTTCAGCATACAAGTAAATATGTTGCTTTTACTTCCTCTACAATAGATCAACCATCCGAGATTTCAAAGAAGTATGACTCTGATGATGAGCTATCCGATGAGACTCTCAATAACGCATACAACGAATGGTACGTCAAATGGCTTGAAGACTCTCAGGTAATCGAAAAACAGAATGCTCTCATTCTCTCTCTTAATGAAGACAAGTCACGACTTCTCGAAACTATTGTTGACCTAAAAAGGGAAGTGGCTCGGTTAAAAACGAGTTAGAACAAGTCACCAAGACTGTAAGGATGATGAATCCAAGCACCGACACTCTAGACCAAATTCTTTCGATCGGAAAACAACCTACAAATATGGAAGGTCTTGGATATTCGAGAGAAGATTCATCATCACACACCGTCTTCGTTCCTCAGAAGGTCGTCACCCACAAGGCCCGTCAGATGTCTACTAACTTCACACCTGACCAAGCGATCATAAAACCTCATACCCTGGTCGCTTCTGGGAAACAGAACAAAAGACATAACTGGGTATGTCACCACTGTGGACGAAGAGGTCATATTCGACCTTTCTGTTATCGTCTATATGGAAGGAGCTTCGTCAAGCAAAGGACCACCATCAAGAAAGCCCAACCACGTAAGGAATGGCGAGTCAAGGAGGTAAGCTATCGAGCAAATATTGCTTACACCGCTCTAAAAGCTTCAACTAGCAATGATTGGTACTTTGATAGTGGATTCTCTCGACACATGACTGGTAATAGCTCATTCTTGGTCACTTTAATACCTTGCACTAATAGCTTTGTCACTTTTGGTGACGGAGTAAAAGCTAGAGTACTCGGGAAGGGAAAACTCAACCTTCCTAACTCACCATGCCTGAAAGAGGCTCTACTGGTAGAAGGTCTAACAACCAACCTCATCAGCATCAGTCAAATATGCGATCTGAATCTGGATGTCAACTTCACTCGTGACAACTGCACTATCAAAGACGAACACCAGAAGGAAGTCATGACAGGTCACAGGTCTCTTGATAACTGTTATCTATGATCTCCAACAGTCACAACCTTGCCAACCAAGTGCCTTTTATCCAAAGCACAAGAGACGAAGCTATGGAACCAAAAGGCGATCATTGGAGTTCCCAACCTCAAAATTGTTGAAGGAAAAATTTGTGGAGAATGCTAGATTGCCAAACAAGTTAAGACGTCACACAAGAAGGTAAAATATCTTACTACTTCACGCGTCCTAGAACTTCTACATGTTGACCTTATGGGACCTATGCAATTAGAAAGACTAGGACGCAAGAAGTATATATTTGTCTGTGTCGACGACTTCTCAAGGTACACCTGGGTAGACTTTATTAGAGAAAAGTCAGACACCTTCTTGGTCTTTGAAGCCCTATGTCGGAGAGTTCAACGAGAAAAAGGAGAAGCCATTGGCAAAGTCGTCCGACTCGGAAGTGATCATGGAAAAGAGTTTGAAAACATCAGCTTCGCAAATTTTTGTGATGCTGAAGGAATAGCACACGAATTTTCTGCTCCCATCACTCCTCAGCAAAACGGGATCGTAGAAAGGAAAAATCGTACTCTTCAATAAATGGCAAGAGTTATGATGCTAGCCAAAGACATCCCGCAGCACTTCTGGGCCGAAGCTCTGAATACGGCTTGTCATATTCATAATAGAGTGACCCTCCGTCCTGGAACATCGCTCACTCTTTATGAAATATGGAGGGGGAGGAAGCCTAATGTCAAATATTTTCATGTCTTTGGATCGATATGCTACATACTTGCAGATAGGGAACCTCGACGCAAACTTGATCCTAAAAGCAATGAAGGCATCTTCCTTGGATACTCCAGAAATAGTCGGGCATTTCGTGTATTCAACAAACGCACCCGGTCCATCATGGAATCCATCAATGTCGTGATTGATGACAGTCATGAGCAACACAGTGACGACGAGGAAGAAATTCTAAATCTCTCAAGAGAAGTCACACCAGATGTCAGAACCGAAGATTGCAACAAAGAATCTGAAGCCGAAAGCCAAAACATCTCTAACAAAGAAGCACCCCCCGTCATAGAACAGAGAGCTCCGTCAAGGAGAATTCAGAAGAATCACCCATCCCAGGATGTGATAGGAGACATCAATGAAGGAGTGCGAACTCGACAAAAGGCACCTATAGACTACAAAGAGATGATAGGTAACATTTGCTTTATTTCTAAAATTGGGCCAAAGAATATACAAGAAGCCATCAATGATGAATACTGGGTCTGCGCCATACAAGAAGAATTGGTTCAATTTGCAAGGAATGAAGTCTGGGAACTAGTACCCAAGCAAGACAATGTCAATATTATTGGAACAAAGTGGATATTTAAAAACAAGACTGACGAGCAAGGAAATATCACTCGAAACAAAGCAAGACTAGTGGCTCAGGGGTACACACAAGTAGAAGGAGTTGAATTCGAAGAAACTTTTGCTCCAGTAGCCAGACTGGAAGCCATCCGACTTCTTCTCGGCATAGCATGCCATCTGCGGTTCAAACTCTATCAGATGAATGTAAAGAGCGCCTTCCTTAATGGAAATCTCCACGAAGAAGTCTATGTTGCTCAACCAAAGGGATTTGAAGATCATGACTGTCCTCATCATGTCTACAAACTAAAGAAAGCTCTCTACGGCCTCAAACAAGCTCCACGAGCATGGTGAACGTCTTACCCAATTCCTAGTACATAATGGCTATATTCAAGGGGGAGTAGACAAAACTCTCTTTGTGAAGAAGGAAGGAAGGGACATCATGATTGCCTAAATATATGTCGATAATATTGTATTTGGAGGAAATTCAGACAAGATGGTGGAACGTTTCGTACAACATATGCAGTCTGAATTTGAGATGAGTATGGTTGGTGAGCTCAGATATTTCCTAGACTTTCAGATCAAACAGATGAAAGATGGTATATTTATCTCCCAAAGCAATTATGCAAAGAATGTTGTGAAAAAATTCGGGTTGGAAAAGGCCTCACACAAAAGAACTCCCATTGCCACTCATGTCAAATGCACAAAGGACGATCTTGGAGAACCAGTTGATCAAAGCCTTTATCAAAGCATAAAAGGAAGTCTTCTCTATCTCACAGCAAGTCGACCCGACATTGCTTTCTCTGTGGGAGTCTGTGCTCGATATCAAGCCAATCCAAAAGACAATCACTTAGCTCATGCCAAGAGGATAATAAGGTACATCTCAGGAACCTCTGAATTGGGTTTGCTATACTCTTTTGATACCTCTCCTACTCTTGTTGGATACTGTAATGCTGACTGGGCGGGAAGCACACCAGACCGAAGAAGTACCTCTGGAGGTTGTTTCTATCTGGGGAACAATCTTGTGTCTTGGTTCAGAAAAAAGAAAAATTGCATTGCTTTGTCTACAGCTGAGTCCGAATATATTGCAGCTGGAAGTAGTTGTACTCAACTTCTGTGGATGAAACAGATGTTGGCAGAGTATGGGGTCAAGCAAGAAGTCATGACTTTGTTCTGTGACAACATTAGTGCAATCAATATCTCAAAGAATCCAGTTCAACACAACAAAACCAAGCACATTGATATCAGGCACCATTTTATTCGTGAGCTTGTAGAGGACAAGAAGATAAAACTCGAATACCTACCTACTGAGAAACAAGTCGTTGACATCTTTTTAAAGGCGTTAGATGCTAACAGGTTTGAAAGTCTAAGGTCATCCCTTGGACTTTGCTGTCTGGAGTAACCAGAAATCAAGAAAGAAGAGAGGGAGCTTTTAGTTGAGTTTACTCTCTCTCTATCAGGACCAACAAGGGTCCACAAAATCATGCCGGGCCCAAATTCCTTTGTCTAAAGCCCAATTGAAATTATTTTAAAAATTCAAAAAAGGGAATGATAGAAATCTGACAGTCAACCAATCAGCAATCACTCCTTTCAACTTCCGCGCAGAAAAGTTCTGCACACTCCTTCCACCTTCCCAAAACTGCTAGGGCACTAGAAAAATAAAATCAATCTGTGCCTATAGCAGTTGCTTCTTTCTTCCAAAAACAACTCTGATCAAACCCCCTCTCAAATGGTCGGAACCAGAAGCGGACGAGTTCCTTCTGCCTCCAAGAAACTACGAACCAAGATGAGGGCAAAGATTATTTCCAGAAAGTTATCAGCTTCAAAATCTTCAACGAAAAAACACGGAGTAAAGATTCGAGGAGGAAATACCTCAGGGGAGGGTTCAGCAAGACCTTAAGGAGCAACGACTCCATCTCCAACTATCACACCAGTAGAGGCAACTCCCGCCGTTGAGAAGGACGACATTTTATCCAAAGCTGCTAACCTAGAAGAGGAAGGCTCTCACTCTACTCAAACGCCCCTACAAGGTAACCCTATTGTCCCTTCTGAAGTAGACCCTTTAGATAAGAATCTGTCTGAAGAAGCTCTAGAAACCCTCGTTCCTGAGATCCATGGTGCTAGCTGTGAGGATCGATCTAGCCCCCCAAAATCAACGCCTGCACCAGAGAAGTCCCCACTAAACGAAGCCATGCAGAAAGCCGACAGTCCTCTTGTTGCTCCGGACAGTGGTTCAGCACTGAATGAAGATACTGTAGTCACACCGAAATTCCCTCAACCTTTGGACGATCTTGTCAACACAGAAGAAACTAATACGACCAAAACCGTGGATGAAGAAGTGACACGAGAGAACAAGACGCCTCTGAAAGAATCTGTGCCCAAAGGGCTTAAGAAAAGAAAACAACCAACAAGGAAGCTAATTGATGAAGAAGAAGAACCACCAGTGCCGAGAAGATTAACCCCTAAAAGAAAAGCTACAGAGAAAGGAGGAGCATCTACTCCTAAACCAGTGAAGAAGTCAAGAAAGAAGTCATCGACTTTAGTAACAATCCCTGCCCTAGAAGAAGAGGAGTCAGAAGAAGAAGAAACTCGTGTCTTACTCCCACGAGTCAAGAAGTCGATGGGAGGTCTGAAACTCCCAAAAAACGTCCCAAAAGCCCCAACAGACAATTTCTCATTCCATTCAGTAGACAATGCTGTCAAGTGGCAATACGTGTACCAGCGCAACATCTACCCGGAGAGGAGCTCTCTACCGAAGCTCAAGGAATGAACGCAATTGTGGAACTCCTCCGTGGCTCAGGCCTGACCAACACGGTCATCAACATCGAGCCGTTCTACCCAGCACTGGTCAAGGAGTTCATTGTCAATCTCTCAAGTGAATTTAATGACCCAGAAGATGCTGAGTACATAAAGGTTTTTGTTCGAGGAGAGTGCTTTGAGGTATCCACCACCACAATCAATGATTATCTAGTCAGAGAGGCTCCATAAGTCACTCCAGAAGTCCCTCACTTGAACAAAGTGGCTTTTGAGATCACTAGAGGAAGGAAAAAGATCTAGCCCTTCAAGGATACCATTGCGGCTGCAGAGCTCACTGCCAAATATTCCGTTCTATACCGCATTGGTTTGGCAAACTGGGCGCCCTCCACTCACGGGTCTAGCATCAAAACAGAACTAGCAAAGCTCATCTACCAAACAGGTACGCAATCCCCTCTTGACTTTGGTTCATATGTCATTGAGCACCTTGTCAAACATGCCAAGTCATGTACTGTCAAGCTACCTATTGGTTTTCCATCGTTGATCACTGGACTTCTCCTCCAACAATGTCGTCCGAGATACTGATATACCTGGGAAGAAGCCTCTGCCTCTCACAATAAGTCTCAAAAACTTTGAGGGCAAGCATATGAGGGATCTCGCTCCTCCCATGGCCAAAACATCTGAAGCTGGTTCCAGCTCACGCCCTTCCAGACCTCTCGGCACCAGGATGGAGGAAGAACTGGTGGACATGATCAATGACTTGAAGAAGACGATTGATGCACTATCTACCCGTAAGACTGCTTGTGAAGCCCTCCTACATGACCTCCGCACCGCTCCTGCTGAAGATGACGATGATGGCAATGACTCCACCTCTTTTTAAATATTTCTCTGATTTAGTCTGATAACTTGTTTCACACAAACTTCTTAAATCCTCGGGGACTGTCCGAGTTAAATTCTTGCACTTTGTGACATTTGTTTTTGGGATATTTGCTCATGGTTTAAGCTGGTTTATACCCTGCTATTATTCGAATATCATTGTTGATAGCATTTGTGCTCTAGTCCAATTGGTATTAGCCTGCAAACGTCTATGTTCAAAAATCATCGTTTGTAACATATAAATATAAATGGCTTTATATTACTTATGTGTTGAAGTAATATGTTAAGCATGATCTGATTTATGACCACTAAAGTAGTAGAACCATAAATCTGTACGGATCACACTTAACGAGTCCCTGGTCAACCTATGCTTCCTTAAAAGCGACCAGTATGAGGATGGTTCTTAATGACGTAGTTCTACTTGTCATAAGGATGTGGGATCCTGGAACCATATCATAGATATCATGAGGTGATTGATATCGGACGACCCGCATTGAATAGTGTTTTCATAGATTAAGCCATAAACATATTCAGATGCGATAGCTTGTCACGACGTCCTTAGACCAAGGAGTCTTTGTGATCACTATGCAATGAACGTACGGCTTTAACTTGCGCCAAACGCTTTCTGTAAAAGGATTGCTATAAAGGGCATGATTGGGTGGCGGAACGGGTTGCATGAGTGACACGAAAGACGGCTAAGGGATTTATCCCTCATACTACGGTATGGGAAAGATATCCGTTAGAAGGCCTCTTGATGGAGACTGACTGAGAGAAAAAGCATGGCCATGCAAATGATACGGGTTATCATTTCTCAGTCATCTCGCATATCAAGTAACAATGATTGATTGAACAAGGGAGACGACTCTATGCCTTGAGATCAATTAGGATATCTAGAGATAAAAGGACGGTGACTTGTACGCACAAAGGTTAAGTCGAATTATCGATCATCGTGCACCTTGGGTAATCATAATGTTTTACTAGAGACCACTTATGATGGATCGGGCAAGAGCGAGTCTTGCGCTAATCTGCCAACGGTGGCATGAGCCTAGAGGGTCACACACATACAAGACGGATAACTTGAGACAAGGAAACATGGATGTTTCTTAAGGAGAAGTATATGGACAAAACTGGAGGTTTTGTGCCATAGGTTCGGTTTGAGAGAATAATTAGCGAATCGAGAGAAATTGAGTTTTTCGTCGATATCGCGTCGGACTTTGTTTGATAAGTAACGACAAAAAGGTCGGGCAACTTTTGGACGCGGCATGAGAAAACACGGGAGGGCCCATTGGGCTCGGCCCATGAAGCCTCATGGCCGGCCCAATAAGGGCCCAATAAGGCCATATGGCCGGCCCACTTGGTGGGGCCATTGTGGGGGCCACACAACACCATGCTTAGTTGGCAGTTGTGGATTAAGAGGTGAGTGATTTAAGGGGTATGGGTTAAAGCACCTTTAAGCCCATACCAATCACTTTTAACCCATACTTGTGAGTTGGATGATGGATAAAATGCAAGACTTTAATTCATTAATGTTTTTATCACAAAAACTCACACAAAAACCTCTCTCTCTCTAGTGTGGCCGGCCATCCCTCTCTTCTCCTCCATCTTGCTCTCTTGTTCTTCATTTAATTGTTCTAGTAGGCAATTAAGTGAAGGATCTTGAAGATCATCCTCTTGGTGTGGACTTGCTTTAGAGAAGAAGATCCGAACGTTCTTCTTTATCGATTCAAACAAGACTTAAAGGTAAACATCTTGTGGAATAGATTTTGCTTTGGGATTTAATGGTTTAAATGTTCTTGGACAAGGTTTGGAGTAGATTATCTTTTATTGCTTCCGCTATCTCGACGATCTAGAACGCTCCAAAACCCTACAGTGGTATCAGAGGGTGGTTACCCTCTTAATCTTTGTCTTGTTGAATTCATTTCGGTTTTATGATTATTTGCATGCCAAAAGTTGATAACATGATTTTAATGCTTTTTGGGAGATTTGCATGAAATATGTTAATTTTGAAAAATATATTAAATTTGGAATTTTTCGGAAATTATTGGATTTGTCGGGTCCGAGAAGAGACTCTCGGGGAGCCGGATCGGAGGTACCGGACGGAGGTCACCGTAGGCCGGTGAGGCCGGCGGTGACCTGGCCCGTCCCCACTCTGGGCCGAGGCCGAGAGTGGCGGCAAGCCGGGTTTGGGCCTTCCAAGGCCCAAACCGGGCCGTGCATAGTTGGGCTCGGCCCAATGGGCCCTCGGCCCATTGGCTTGGCCCGACTTGGTTCGTGTGTGGTGTTTGATCCATGTCACGAACCCGCGATCCAATATTTCGAAAACTTTCAAAATTTAATCGGTTTCGATAAACCGTTTTTTCGAAAAGGTCTAGTTTCGATAAACCCGACCAAGCAACTTGGCAAAATTAAAACCGGAATTATTGCATATTATTTGATAACATGTTTGTGTGATAACATGTTGGATGATGTGATGAAATGTATGATGCATTAGTAGCCCATTAGATTTATCGCTTTCACGGTTTGCATACCGTTAGTGTTAGCGTGTAATTATTCTTTTATTCGAGCCCATAAAATGTAATTATTTTTATCCGGTCTACGAACCGAGTATTAATTGTAATTATTACTCAAAGACGAGAAGGATGGAAAATCGAGCACGATAACGGTCTTGGAGGAAGTCCAAGAGCTAGTGGGAGCCCGAATGAGAAAGACGAGAAGATGTGAAGACTCGTAGAATCCTAAGATTAGGATGGGCTATAAAATGCATATTTAACGCTTTATGGATGCTTGCTTGAATTATTTAATTAATTGCATGCTTGCATGATTAGTTTATAAGTTTATAAGCGATCACCTCACATGCAAAGATTAAAATCAACTTTAATTGTTTGCATGTTTAAAGCGTTGTGAACTATCATCACACGGGTTGTGATGGATGAGTTCAAATTTGAAACGTATTTGCACGGGTTGCAAATGACGGATTCAAATGAAGATAGTATGTGATACAATTAGAAACGTCACAACACGGGTTGTTGATGACGGGTTCGTAATTGTACCAAATACTTTCGAATTATTAAACACAATCAAATTACAAGTTAATTTGAGTCAAGTGAGATGCCACCCAAATTCACACCCATGTAGAAACATTTTATCAGTGTCGTGCGCCTTAGCGGAGCATCGATCGAATGGGTTCTAGATGGGAATGGTAAACTTTGTGGGATGTCGTGCGCCTTAGCGGAGCATCTGCACAAACTTAACTCGTTAGTGAAAGTTGGTTGACTCAACCACGATTCTTGGCCTGAGGTCGAGCTGGGGCATCGGAAGGGTAAGCCGTGTGTTTTACACATACCCTGACTAAGAGTTACACGGGTTGTAACTAGACGGATGTCCTACCTAAATAAGTCAATTGGAGCGGTGCGCCTTAGCGCACTTCAAATGACGAATAAGGGATCTTGATTTAAAGATTCTAAATTTTAGAATCTAATGGTTGGTGTTTAATTCGGATCTTCGTAAATTTATTCAACTATTCTGATTAAATTTACTTTCTTCGTGTAGAAATGGCTAGTAATTCAACAAACTCGTCTAATTTGTCATTGAGGACTATACTCGAGAAGTGTAAACTCAACGGGACAAATTATCTAGACTGGGACAGAAATTTACGACTTGTGTTAAAAATGGAACGCAGGGAGTACGTCCTTGATAAGGCTGTCCCTGAGGAGCCAGCTGCCAACGCAACGAGGGTCGTTAAGGATGCTAACCAGAAACACCTTAGCGACTCTATCGACGTTGCGTGTGTCATACTGGGCTGCATGGAGGCGGACCTCCAAAAGCAGTTTATGGAGCTATCCCATGATCCGTTTGCAATGTTTGCACAGATCAAGGATATGTTCAAGGAGAAAGTACGTATTGAAAAACACACTGTTCTCCGAGAACTCATAGCCTGCAAGATGTCAGCAGGCAGCTCCGTAGGTCCTCACGTCCTACAGATGAAGGGGCATTTTGACCATATGACTAGTATCGGTATGTCTATGGAAAAGGAAATGGCTGCGGATTTTGTTCTGCAATCCCTTCCTCATGCATATGGTGGGTTCGTCATGAACTATCATATGCATGATATGGACAAGACCGTGTCGGAGTTGCATAGCATGCTAGTAACTGCCGAGAAGAGCATAAGGGGCAGTTCGTCCAAAAATGTCTTCATGGTCAAGAAGGGACCCAGCTTCAAAGCTGTTGGTGGCAAGGGTAAAGGCCCAAGACACCTCGCAGGGAGGAACAGACGACCATTTATTCCTAGACCTCACATGCCCGTACAAGGCAAAGGGAAGGCAAAGGAGTCGGTCTGTTTCTACTGTCAAAAGCCTGGTCATTGGAAGAAAGACTGTCAGCAGCTGAAGGAGGATCAGAAGAAGGGCGGTGGGGCCGCTACTTCATCAGGTATTCCATTAGAGCTATATCTTTCTACAATAAATATCTGGGTACTAGACACTGGAGCTGAGTCTCATGTCTGTGCTGATGTGCAGGTGTTACACAGTAGAAGAGATATAAAGGAAAACGAGGTGGACCTAAGAGTTGGGAACAATACCAGAGTTGCCGCAACTGCTGTAGGTTCTGTGAACCTTGTTTTGCCCAGTGGGCTTGTAATTGAACTTAATGATGTGTTTTGCGTACCTGTTTTCAACAGGAATATTATCTCAATTTCTCTTCTTGAAATAGAGGGATATTATTTTAATATTAAGAACGGGTTTTTTGATATTATGCGCAACAACATATATTATGGCAATGCTCGCACTGTTGGAGGATTATACATATTGAATATGCAAAACTCGAAATCCAACATGCTCTATAATGTAAATGCTAAGAGGTTTAAAACTAATGATTTAGACCAAACTCTTATCTGGCATTGTCGTCTAGGTCACATAAATGAGAAACGCATCTCAGCGCTTCATAAGCGCGGACTTCTAAGTCAATTCGAATTCCAAGCGATTGAAAGATGCGAAGCTTGTTTGATGGGCAAGATGACTAAAGCGCCCTTCACTGGTTTAGGTGAGAGGGCAGGTGACTTATTGGGTCTAATACATTCAGACGTATGTGGACCAATGAGTACGCATGCCAGAGGTGGTTTAGGTGGGCGTGTGTCATGCTGGGCTGTTTGGAGGCGGACCTCCAGAAGCAATTTATGGAGCTATCCCATGATCCGTTTGCAATGTTTGCGCAAATCAAGGATATGTTCAAAGAGAAAGTACGTATTGAAAAATACACTGTTCTCCGAGAACTTATTGCCTGTAAGATGTCAGCAGGCAGCTCCGTAGGTCCACACGTCCTACGTATGAAGGGATCCAGCTTCAAAGCTGGTGGTGGCAAGGGTAAAGGCCCAATGCACCTGGCAAGGAAGATCAGACCATTTGTTCCTAAACCTTCCATGCCCGTAAAAGGCAAGGGGAAGGCAAAGGAGTCGGTCTGGTTCTACTGCCAAAAGCCTGGTCACTGAAAGAAAGACTGTCAGCAGCTGAAGGAGGATCAGATGAAGGGCGGTGGGGCCGCTACTTCATCAGGTATTCCATTAGAGCTATATCTTTCTACGATAAATACTTGGGTACTAGAAACTAGAGCTGAGTCTCATGTCTGTACGGATATACAAGTGTAGAATAGTAGAAGAGATATGGGGAAAGCGAGGTGGACCTAAGAGTTGGGAACAACGTGAGAGTTACCGCAACTGCCGTGGGTTCTGTTAACCTTGCTCTACCTAAGAGGTTTAAAGCTAATGATTTAGACCAAACTCTAATCTGGCATTGTCGTCTAGGTCACATAAATGAGAAACGCATCTCAGCGCTTCACAAGCGCGGACTTCTAAGTCAATTCGAATACCAAACGATTGATAGATGCGAAGCTTGTTTAATGGGCAAGATGACTGAAACGCCCTTCACTGGTTTAGGTGAGAGGGCAGGTGATCTATTAGGTCTAATACATTCAAACGTATGTGGACCAAATGAGTACACCAGCCAGATGTGGTTTAGGCTACTTTATCACGTTTACTGATGATTTCAGTAGATATGATTATGTCTATCTCATAAGACATAAGTCCAAAGCCTTTGATAAATTCAAGGAGTCTAGAACTGAAGTAGAAAACCAACTCGGAAAAAATATCAAGGCACTCCGTTCTGATCGGGGTGGAGAATACTTATCCGAAGAGTTTCTTATAGAAAGTGGAATACTATCTCAGTGGACTCCGCCAGGAACACCGCAACTCAATGGTGTGTCCGAGCGAAGGAATCAGACATTGTTTGATATGGTTCGATCGATGTTAAGTCTCACTGATCTCCCGATCTCCTTCAGGGGTTACGCTCTGCAAACGGCCGCATTCATAATCGAGGTGGGACATTCTTGGAAAAAGAATTTATTTCCAAGACAGTCAGTGGGAGGGCTGTTCATCTTAATGAATTTCTAGATGAGATGGTCACGCGGGAACCACTGGACGAACCACCAGAAGTAGTCGTTGAGCAAGAACCAATAGCTACAGTTAATAAGGACGGAACCGACTCTGAGAAATGGCTGGAAGCCATGAGGGAAGAAATGCAATCCATGTCAGATAATCAAGTGTGTGACTTGGTGGATCAAACCCCTGACGTAAAAGTCATTGGGTGTAAATGGATCTTTAAAATAAAGATGGACATGGATGGCAAACCTCAGACCTATAAAACAAGACTGGTAGCCAAAGGTTATAGGCAAATCCACGGAATTGACTATGAAGAGACCTTTTCTCCAGTAGCTATGGTCAAATCTATCCGCATTCTACTTGCCGTAGCAATTTTGAGATATGGCAAATGGACGTCAAAACCGCCTTCTTCAACGGGAGGTTAGCTGAGGACGTTTATATGTCCCAGCCTGAGGGTTTTGAGGATCCTAAGAATAAGGGAAAGATTTGCAAGTTGCTCAAATCAATTTATGGTTTGAAGCAAGCATCTCGGAGTTGGAATCAACGTTTTGATGAAGTTGTGAAACAGTTTGGCTTCATCAAGAACGATGATGAACCTTGCGTATATATAAAAGGGCAGATGGGAGCAAAGTAGTCTTCTTGGTGCTTTATGTTGATGACATACTGCTCATTGGAAACAACGTCCCTACCTTGCTCTTAACAAAGACTTGGTTAGGTGAGTGTTTCGCAATGAATGACTTAGGCGAGGCCTCTTACATCTTGGGGATCAAGATATATAGAGACCGTGCCAAGCGGGTCTTGGGCTTAAGTCAAAGCACCTACATAGACAAAATATTGAGAAGATTCTCGATGCTAGATTCAAAGAAAGGACTGCTGCCCATGCATCATGGCATAAAGCTAAGAAGTAGTGTGCTGAGACACCTGCAGAGCTAGCAAGAATGAATGAGATCCCATATGCTTCGGCTATAGGGTCCATAATGTGTGCCATGATATGTACGAGACCGGATGTCTCGTTTGCCCTAAGCTGTACCAGTAGACATCAGTCCGAACCCGGGATTGCCGTCAAGGCGATTCTCGATTTTGAGAAAAACCAAAGACGCTTTTCTTGTATACGGGGGAAGAAATGATGATCTAGTCGTCAAAGGATATGTTGACGCTAGTTTTCCAGACAGACCCCGATGACTTAAAAAGTCAGTTGGGTTATATGTTTATGTTGAACGGTGGAGCTTTCAGCTGAAAAGCAAGAAGCAGGACACCATTGCCGACTCTACGACCGAAGCTGAGTACATTGCCGCATCCGAAGCGGGAGAAGAGTCTGTATGGATCAGGAGTTTCATGGTTGGGTTAGGTGTAATTAAAAACCCATCTAACCCAGTAGACTTATATTGTGACAACACCGGGGCCATTGCGCAAGCTAAGGAACCCAAGACACATGACAGATCCAAACATGTACTTAGAAAGTATCACATCATCCGCGACATTGTTGCTAAAAGGTGACGTGAAGATCCACTACGTTGCAACTGATGATAACACAGCCGACCCCTTGACCAAGGCTCTTCCACGAGCAAAACATGATAAACATGTTAGGTCAATGGGTATAGACTGGGACTTAGATTGGAACTAGGGGCAAGTGGGAGATTGATAGCATTTGTGCCCTAGTCCAATTGCTATTAGCCTGTAAACGTCTATGTACATTATCATCGTTTGTAACATATATATAAAACGGCTTTGTATTACTTATGTGTTGAAGTAATATGTTAAGCATGATCTGATTTATGACCACTAAAGTAGTAGAACCATAAATCTGTACGGATCACACTTAACGAGTCCCTGGTCAAAACATGCTTCCTAAGAAGCGACCAGTATGAGGATGGTTCTTAATGACGTAGTTCTACTTGTCATAGGGATGAGGGATCCTGGAACCATATCATAGATATCATGAGGTGATTGATATCGGACGACCCGCTTTGAATAGTGTTTTCATAGATTAAGCCATAAACATATTCAGATGCGATAGCTTGTCACGACGTCCTTAGACCAAGGAGTCTTTGTGATCACTATGCAATGAACGTACGGCTTTAACTTGCGCCAAACGCTTTCTGTAAAAGGATTGCTATAAAGGGCATGATTGGGTGGCGGAACGGGTTGCATGAGTGACACGAAAGACGGCTAAGGGATTTATCCCTCATACTACGGTATGGGAAAGATATCCGTTAGAAGGCCTCTTGATGGAGACTGGCTGAGAGAAAGAGCATGGCCATGCCAATGATACGGGTTATCAGTTCTCAGCCATCTCGCATATCAAGTAACAATGATTGATTGAACAAGGGAGACGACTCTATGCCTTGTGATCAATCGGGATATCTAGAGATAACAGGATGGTGACTTGTACGCACAAAGGTTAAGTCGAATCATCGATCATCATGCACCTTGGGTAATCATAATGTTTTACTAGAGACCACTTATGATGGATCGGGCAAGAGCGATCTTTTGCGCCGATCTGCCAACGGTGGCATGAGCCTAGAGGGTCACACACATACAAGGCGGATAACTTGAGACAAGGAAACATTGATGTTTCTTGAGGAGTAATATATGGACAAAACTGGAGGTTTTGTGCCATAGGTTCGGTTTGAGAGAATAATTAGCGAATCGAGAAAAATTGAGTTTTTCGTCGATATCGCGCCGGACTTTGTTTGATAAGTGACGACAAAAGGGTCGGGCGATTTTTGGACACGGCATGAGACAACACGGGAGGGCCCATTGGGCTCGGCCCATGAAGCCTCATGGCCGGCCCATTAAGGGCCCAACAAGACCTCATGGCCGGCCCACATGGTGGGTCCATGTGTGGGGGCCACACAACACCATGCTTAGTTGGTGATTGTGGATTAAGAGGTGAGTGATTTAAGGGGTATGAGTTAAAGCACCTTTAAGCCCATACCAATCACTTTTGACCCATGCTTGTTGGATGATAAATTGAAATATCTAGCATTCATTCATTAATTCAAGAATCACACAACTCTCACAACACTCTCTCCTCTCTTCGCTCTCTTGTTCTTCATTTAATTGTTCTAGTAGACAATTAAGTGAGGGATCATCAAGATCATCCCCTTGGTGTGGACTTGCTTTAGAGAAGAAGATCCGAACGTTCTTCTTTATCGATTCAACGAAGACTAAATGCAAAATGGAGAAACTGTCCAGATTGTCCAGTTCCGATGACCGAAAATGCGTGAGCCGTAGCCGCTTCGTCCGAGCTCCGATTGACCTGAAACTTGCGGCGTTGGAAAGATAAGTCCAAGGGCTACAACTTTTGTGAAATACTGATTTTCAAAAAGAGCGCTGGTTTAGAAGATACAAGGCCGAGAAGCAGACTGGTCCGCAGAGTCTGTCCAGCGAGACGGGAAAAATGTTTTGCTCCAGACGGAGGTCTTCTCGTACGAACTGGGTTTAGAGCAAAACACAAAAGATGTAGGGAATTGGCTGAGGTTTAATCTCCAAAAAGAACCGAAGCAATTGGAGATCTGTAGCTCGATATATATAGCTTCAAAGTCTCGGTTTTCTGCCGGGCAGATTCTGGTAAAACCCGAAAACTCGATTTCCTAAGGATCTAACTTGGTAGTCGATCTTGCGCAGGTTAGGGGCGGTTTATAGGTTGCTTCCGCTGCCATGAACGTAATTAGGATGCCCCAGGACCTAACAGTGGTATCAGAGCCGGTCTACCACTCCGAGATCCTTGTATGTTATTTCGGTTTTGGAATGATACAAATGTCATAATTGTTGATAACATGATTTTAATGCTTTTTGGGATATTTGCATGAAATATGTTATTTTTGAAAATATATTGAATTTGGAATTTTTTTGAAATTATTGGATTTGTCGGGTCCGAGAAGGGACTCTCGGGGAGCCGGATTGGAGGTACCGAACGGAGGTCACCGGAGGCCGGGGAGGTCGGCGGTGACCGAGCCCGTTCCCACTCTCGGGCGAGGCCGAGAGTGGCGGCAAGGCCGGTTTAGGCCTTCCAAGGCCCAAAACCGGGCCGTGCATAGTTGGGCTCGGCCCAATGGGGCTTCGGCCCATTGGCTTGGCCCGACTTGGTTCGTGCGTGGTGTTTGATCCGTGTCACGAACCGGCGATCCAATATTTCGAAAACTTTCAAAATTTAATCGGTTTCGATAAACCGTTTTTCGAAAAGGTCTAGTTTCGATAAACGGGCGATTTTTGGACGATTTTTGGGCGATTTTTGGACCTAACAGGATGATGGATAAAATGCAAGACTTTAATTCATTAATGTTTTTATCACAAAAACTCACACAAAAACCTCTCTCTCTCTAGTGTGGCCGGCCATCCCTCTCTTCTCCTCCATCTTGCTCTCTTGTTCTTCATTTAATTGTTCTAGTAGGCAATTAAGTGAAGGATCTTGAAGATCATCCTCTTGGTGTGGACTTGCTTTAGAGAAGAAGATCCGAACGTTCTTCTTTATCGATTCAAACAAGACTTAAAGGTAAACATCTTGTGGAATAGATTTTGCTTTGGGATTTAATGGTTTAAATGTTCTTGGACAAGGTTTGGAGTAGATTATCTTTTATTGCTTCCGCTATCTCGACGATCTAGAACGCTCCAAAACCCTACAATTGTATGATTGCCTTTGGCAATATTGTTAGACAAACAGGAGGAGATATAAGATAAAGTTGCATAAAGAAGACGAAAAGTTGCGCCAGAAGTCGCAAAACAGAAGTTGCGCACAGAAGTCGCCGCTCCAGAAGACGACCCAGAAGCCGCACCAGAAGTTGCGCACAGAAGTCGCCGCTCCAGAAGCCGCACCAGAAGTCGCATACAGAAGTCACATCGCTTGTTGTGCGTAACTGCCACAAGATGACGATGTACTTAAAACGATGTTTAGTCGCATCGCTTGCTGTGCGTAACTGCCACAAGATGACGATGTGCTTAAAAATGTGTTTGCCTAAAAAATTGCCAAAGGGGGAGATTGTTGCTACGTTCAAGTATTGGCATAATTTTTTAGCGCAAAAGTAAGAAGTTAGTGCAACATGTTACATGACATGTGAAGCGACTCATTACGTTCTAGATTAGGAAAGGTCTGAAGCTTTCCTATTTAGAGTCGCTTGGAGTGAAAGAAGAATGACGTCACAACAACTGAAAGACTTGGAGCGCAAGAGAATGACGTCAACAGGCCAGGCGACTTTCAGCTGTCACTAACACGTCAGCAAATGCGGCAACTCTGCTTGCCTAATTTGCATAGGAAGTCTGAGACTTCCTATTCCTAATCCGAGAAAGATTAGGAATGTGGAGCTGCTATAAAAAGCTTGGGCTTCCCATTAGCAGCTTGTCCGTTCTTGTTCTATATTTGCTAAATTTCTCAGAGCTCTTAACCGTGCACCATTGGCATGTTGAGAGGCTGATTAAGTTTGCTAGAACGGCTTTGCTCCGATCAAGCATCAAGTCGCGAAGATTGAGTGTTTGATTGGTTAGGGTTCTTGTGTTCGTGATTGAAGATTCACAAATCTGTCAAAGAAGACTACGACACCGAGCATAGGCGCTTGCTCGAAGGGTGGAATTGAGAGGATCTCAACGACAGGGGGAGAAGACCTTGGTCGAGGTTGTTCACGGTGAGATCTATAGTAGCTTAGGACAATAGCTTGTGTGATAGCTAGTTGGTGCTTGAATTTGTACTATTGACTACCATATAGTGAAAACCTTTTCACTGGCAAAGTGACCCCAGACGTAGGTGCGGAGTCACCGAACTGGGTAATCATCTCTCGTGTCGTTATTATTATCTGTTTATTGTTTAAACTACGAATTGCATTTTAGGAAAGTTGTCGACACAAAAGTTACGACTTTGTGTTCGACTTCTTGACTTGGCTACGAATCAGAATTTCACATTGAATTTAGTTTAGACTATCACCCACATGCAAAGATTAAAATTTGAACTTAATCACCCATTGCATGTAATATGGATATGGAGTTATCCTTGCATTGAATGTAGTCGATGACTCCAACTAAGATTATATCGATATACAATCAGGATTTTAAAACACAGAAACGCAAATAATTTCAAGTCAGGCGTTATACCGTCCAAGTTTCGACACTCAGAAAGATTTTGAACTTATGGGTGGGTGTGTCTCCGCGTAGCATTCATGAAGGAGAAGTCATGATTAGTTGGGCAGTTTGATGTGGGTGTGTGCGCCTCCGCGTAGTATCCACATTAGTTCTGGGCCATAGTCGAGACTTGGGTAGACTTGTCTACGACTGTTAGCTAGGGCTGACCTAGGGTATCGGATAGGGTGTGACGTGTACATTCGTTTACAAACCCTAGCCAGGAATTGGATGAGTTATCCTACCTTGGTGACTCGGTTGGAGTGATGAGCCTACGTTCACTTCAATTGAGTGCATGCAAGGATTCTGGTTCAGATTCTATAAGTTCTAGCATCAAAAGTTGTTTTTAATCTCGATCTCCATTTGAATTTTAAACAGTATTTCGTATCATCCTCTATCGAATCAGCATGGCAAACTGGGCACCTTCTTCTCACGGGTCGAGCATACGTCCAGATCTAGCCAAGCTAATCTACCAAATAGGTCTGGACTCTCCTCTCGACTTCAGGTCTTTTGTTGTAGAACATCTAACTAGACATGCAGGATCATATGCTATTAAGTTACCCATCGGATTCCCATCCCTTATCTGTGGAATGATGATCCAACAATGTCCTAACATTGTTCGAGACAATGATGTTGTTGGAAAGAAGCCTTAGGAGCTCAACATAAGCCCAAAGTTGTTTGAAGGGAAGCATGTCAAGGTGTTCCACGACCTTCTGCAAAATCCTATGAAGTCGGAAGCAGCTCAAGAGCTACAGGGTCCATCAGAGACAAAATGGTGCATGAACTCATGGAAGGAATCACCGATCTAGAAGGCACCATTCCTACCCTAACAAGCAAAAAGGTCACCTTTGAACAACACCTACATGAGATGCTTGCTACTCCTCTAGAGGGTCCTGATGTCGAAGAAGATGCTGCTCACTCTGCCTCCTCCTAAATCAGGAAACTCATCCTACTGAAAAACTTTTATTTTTGTGAAACACTTTGAATCCCCAGGGAATGTCCAGGTTAATTACATTGAATATTTTTGCTCCTCGGTGAATCTGAATTTTGCCTCGTGGTTAGGGGATGGTTTGCTCGTGTTTAGAGCTGTTTCTTTTCATGTTGTGTGTGTCAATCCTTCTTTTATGATTATGGTTGCCCTTTGCCATTTTTGAGGCAATCAGGGGGAGAAATTGGCATATTAGGCAGGTCATCAAAAAATTTGGTGATTTGTTGCACAACATGCTGGAACAAGCGTTACAACATGTTACCACATGTTGAGGCCTCCTCATGATATGAGGTTCGCTCGCCTTCAGTTCCTTCCTCCGACAAACTCCCTCGGCATTCATAGCTGCTGGTAAAACCACTTCGTTCCTCCAAATTACTCCATTCTGAGTTGTCCATATTGCCCAGCCTATGTACCCCACCTCCTTGAAACGCTCCTTTCTGGTCGAGCTCATTCTGGTTGAGCTCAACCACAACACAACCTATTCACTATACTTAGTCCTGTCAGGCATGGAAGCTCATTCCAGAGCGTTCACATCCTCATACTAACTTAACAGTAAAAAAAACATATGCTATGTTGTCTCTCTACAATTACCACATAAAGAACAGGAGGTATCCTCCACTGATAAGCCCCTAGATTGGAGGGCCTCTATGGACGGGATGTTATCCTCACTCAATTGTCATAAAAAGGCTTTGACCCTATGTGGATGTTCAACGCCCAAATCGAACTCCAAGTAGGATTTCTATGGCCAGGGAGCTTTATCTTCTACCCCTCGCTCGATTCCGCCTCTGGAGCTTGAGGCTCTCTGGCACCTTTTGCTTGTACTACTGGTGACGGCCATGGATGAAGTCCGGTAGAGGCTCGTCCTCCATAGAAAAAGTTCAATTTCCCTAGAGAATCGAGATTTTCCTAGGAAAATTGAGCCATAAATTGTGTTGCAATATTGTTGTTGATTGTAAAATTTTATCCAAAATTTGTTTTAAAAATGAGTTAATAAAAAAAAATTAATTTTGGACTCAAATTTTAGATTGATCATGAAGAGAGAAAAATCATAAATATAGAGAGGAATTGAATGGCAAATATTTGAAAATTTAATGATTAGTTGAGGTCATTTTGGACTTTTTGTCAATGACTTAACGTCGTTGGGGCTAACTGAAACGTTAAACAAGTCCAAGGGCTCTACAAAACCGTGTTCATCTTTCGGGGGAGTTAAGTGAAAATTGTGGATATTATAAGGGAGGTAACTGAAGTTTTCCCATCATTTTAATATTAAGGGTAAATTTCACATGACCCCCCTTAACTATACACGTGTCTCACATGTCCCCCTTAACTACAAAATCAATCTGTGAGGTGCCTTAAGCATCCAAAAATCCCACTTTACCTTTTTTGTTAACTTTTTTCAAAATTCTGTTAAGTTTTTGTGAAATGACAAAAATACCCTTGTATCTGAAAAATGAAAATAAATAAATAAAAATGATTTTGAACTTTTTTTCTATTTTCTCGTTGTACAAAATAAAGAATAAAATTTTGTTAATAGTAAAAATAATTTTTAAAAATTTTCTTGGAACTTTTTCAAAATTAATTTTGTACAACGAGAAAATTAGAAAAAAAGTTCAAAATCATTTTTATTTATTTATTTTAATTTTTCAGATCAAAGGGTATTTTCGTCATTTCACAAAAACTTAACAGAATTTTGAAAAAAGTCAACAAAAAAAGGTAAAGTGGGATTTTTGGATAGTTAATGCACCTCACAAATTGATTTTGTAGTTAAGGGGTGGCATGTGAGACCACGTATAGTTAAGGAGGGTCATGTGGAATTTACCCTAATATTAATACAATTGATGTGATAATTTTTGGGCCTTTAAGTTAAAGTTACATAGGAATAGATCTTGAGTTTCCAATTATTTTGAAATTTTTGGGCCTCTAAGTTAAAGTTACATAGGAATTGAAGGTATGTGCCAAGGAGCAAGGGC
This sequence comes from Geranium rotundifolium, assembly GCA_963920655.1. Lineage (NCBI taxonomy): Eukaryota > Viridiplantae > Streptophyta > Magnoliopsida > Geraniales > Geraniaceae > Geranium > Geranium rotundifolium. Next base: position 101,481 of record OY987312.1, read on the forward strand.
TTGCACAATGGAGGAAATGCCTAATGGTGATAAAAAATGTTGAAGAAATCAAATTGTCCAACGAAGTAGAAAATTCAACTAAGATGCAAAAATTATAGATAGGGAGTATTTTGTCCCCACGGTTCCTAGAAGCGGCAGTCGAAAGTTGAAAGCAATAAAAAGGAGCACCAAAAGTGTTCCGGAATAGGATGATGATGATAATGAATTGATGCATCATTGTGCTGGAATATAAGTTTCATTCACTTTCATGCATTGAATATTGCAAGGAAATACATACTAGTAGAGTAAGTTGATAATACAATCTTTATCTCAGCCTACATATCTAATACTAATAGAGATATGGAATGACAACTTTCCTGTTGGTGGGATAGTCGTCCCCAAACTTATCGAGATACCACCTATGGTTGGCATGCGCCCTAGGCAGCAAATTGGCACACGTGTAGAGGAAGAAGGCGAGGCCGGCCCAGGAGGCACCCATGACAGCCCAGCCCAGCCACTCCAGCATCTCCCCTAAATAGTTGGGGCAGCTCACAGCCTCGAACCACCCTCCCCTGGGCACCTTGTACCCTCCGCCCTCCCTCTTGAGCCGCACCAGCACCGCGTCCGATCCCACGTTCACTGCCATCCCCGCCGCAAACACCCCCAATCCGAGCGGGAACCGCCACCAGAACCAGCGGTCGGCGTCGTAGTCCTTGTGCTCGGCCACCCACCGCGCCTGGACGAAAGCGTTGAGTAGATTGAAGCCAAACGCCATGGCAGCAATGGAGAGGGGGAAGCCGGGGCGCTTGGGGCCGCCAAAGAGGCGGATGGGGTAGAGGAGGGTGCGATTGAGGTAGTGGAGGAGGTAAGGGGAGAAGAGGAGAAGAGCTCTGGGGTCGGGGCGGCGGGGGGAGGAGGAGAAGAGGAGGAGGGGGACCCACAGGGTGGGGCTCTCCATCAGGAACCAGGCAACAGGTGGGCTCAGGCACGGACCCCAACCCGGCCGGTTGTGCTTCCCATAAGGGGCTTGGAGGTAGTGGAGGGAGATGAAGGTGGGTGGGCACATCAAGTACAAACTCGCCAAGCCATACTTGAAAAACACATCTGAATCTGATGCCATCTTTCTTTCTTTTCTTTTCGTATATCTTAGTGCATTCCAGAAATATTTATGCTGAGAAATGATAAGTAATAATCTGCAAATAAATCATCAAAAAATAATAAGTTCAACCAGCAATGAATCTTGCAATTACAGGTTGACTAACTAATATATATAACACGATGCTAAGCAAATTATACAAACATAAATACAAAAGATGTAAGTGAAAGATTGCTCATAAACAATAAATCACATCATGAAGAGATAAAAATATATTAACAATACTGAGATGTGGTGTTCTCATACGAACATCAATTAATTTGTCACGAAAAAAATCCAAATCATTAATGAAGTGCAACCACTAATTCATAACATTCCAAAACTGGACCAGGACTAAAATAAGCATGGTAGAAATGACAATTTTGAATTTAAAAAACTCATACATAACAAACAGAAGTATCAATTCTCAAATGGGCAACATATCGTCATTCACATAATTGTTTGCATACCTAGTTGAAAATCAAAACACACATAAAGTAAGATAGCTCTCATTAAAATGTTACAAGTGTTGTTATTGACATGAACTACAGAAAAGGGAGAGGAAAAGAGTCAGGCATTAGTAAGAAATTAGGATAAAAATATATATAATAAATCATTATTACTGTCATTAGGGTAACTTCACTATGCCAAAAATGGCTTTTTGCAACGATTCTAATTCGTTGCAAAAAAGCTCAAAATCCGTTGCAAAGGTCTTTTGTAACGAACTTTTGGTCAAACGGCATCCGTCACAAAAAGACTGTTGCAATAGAGTTTTGTAACGAGGAAAAAACATTGGTTACAATAGGTTTATGTAACGAATGTACAAATTCGTTACAATAGGCATATGTAACGAACGTATAGATTTGTTGCAATAGGCTTATGTAACGAATGTATAGATTCATTTCAATAGCCTAATGTAACGAATCTATGTACATTTGTTACATTAGAATTAATTAGGGAAAAAAATCCAAAACCATTCATAATCCATTTTGAATCATGCCATTCAAAATTCAGTATATATATATATATATATATATATATATATATATATATATATATAAACCAGTCAAACACTAACAGTTCTATATGCCAAATCACAATCCTGCAATTCATAATTCAGTACAAGAACCAGTTCACAATTTATCACAATCCTACCATTTACATACACTTCAGTACAAAAACCATCTATATATATATATACATTGATCAACCAATAACTAGGTCAGTAAAAATAGACACAACAGTTATAAATGACATAACAATTCTCAATATAGACATTCAAGTAGTTAGTCAAACATTTAGATGACATTGTATTTGATGAATGTAGATTCTGGGATAATTATCACTAATTGGAGCTCTGTCTGCAATTCACACATAATAAACAAAAACAATAGAGATTTTACATGCAACCAAAGACAGTGACTGGCTTCTCACCAATGAAAAGGGTCTTGGTGTCCTTAATTATGATCTCATGGTGTTTCCACTGACCGTGAACACTATCATAATAGCAAAATCATTAATAACAAAACATAGATCCACCACTCAAACCTAAATCAATCTTGCATATACAATATAATATCCAAGATACGAATTTCACAATAACCAAATAGGTGAATAACGATCTACTCAGTGCAAATTAACAATAAATTAGAAAGACGAATTAATTAGCATAATTTCCCAAATTTCCAAAATCCCTAAATAAGTGAATCAAACCCTAAATCCAATAATTGCAGACACTTACCTGTTAAAGCCCAATTTCATTGATAAATTCGAAAATCAAACCCTAAACCCAAACCATAAAATTTGAGAAATCGAAACCCTTACCTGTTGAAGACGAAGTCGAAGGAGCCCAAATCGGAGTTGAGGACCAGAGCTGAGGAATAGTCGGTGACGATGGACGAGCCTCTCGGGACGACTGCGAGGAGTCAAAGAAAGTGAGGAAACTGAGGAAAATCTTGAAAGTGTTGAGAGGATTTAGAAATTGAACGTACCTTGAAGTGTCTGGAAGTAAAACCAGTTCAGCAAGGAGAAGGATTCGGAGAGAGAAGGCGCAGATGGGAGGAGGTGGAGAGAGGACGCGACGGAAAGCGGAGGAGGCGGAGAAGGAGGAGAGAGCGATTCGTGTGTCTGTGTGAGAGTGAAAATAACTGTGGAGTGAAATTTCCCACTGATTATTTGGAGGTGAAATTTCAACTCCCTCCATTAAAATTTAATTTTCCCCCAAATTTTGAAAATGAAATTTTCACTATATGTGACGGAGGCAATTCCAGTTTCGTTGCATAAGAAATTTCTAAACCAACACCAATCAAATTTATCATTTATAATACAAATATTTAAGATCATAACCAATAAAACATAAATTTAGTACGGCATGTAACATGTGTTCAAATTTTAGATGTATTGGAGTTTGTTTTGTATGTATAATATTCGATATTTGTTAACAACCGTTAAATGAAATTAGAGGCATCTCAGTTTGATTGTGATCGATCACATGTGTTCCCGTGGTTTGATTGTAATCAAATTTATATCCTAAGACATATGTGTTATTTATAACATATTGAACGCTTTGGATTTCATGAAAATTATTTACATCATTCGAAGGATATATCCGCATTTAGTCGGCAATTGTAGACTACGAGTTCACTCGCGACGAATGCTAGATCAATTAGGTCATATCCTCTCGAAAATCAGTCCCTAACCTAGATGATTGCACACAAGTAGCTAATTCATGGCAATTGAAAAACATAAACAAGCCTTTATGCAATCCACACCAAAATCCATATAACTAATACCTCAATTAATCTCAAATCGTGTCAACAATGTCAAGTATCCATGGTCAAGGGTTTTAGCCCTCAACCATGGCTACTTCAAACAAATTCAAACAAAAGCTACTACAATCCTTGGGAATCTCAAACAATTACAAGTGTTGCTCAGTTTCACACTAAAATTCAGAGGAGAAAGGTAGAAGAAAGCTTAGGAGTTGATGAATCTCTTCTTCTCAAAGCTTGATACTCTCTCTTCCTTGCTTGTCCCTTGAAATGATGCTCCTAGCTTTTGATTCTTCTTCCTTGTAGCTCTTCCAACTAGCTCTCAACCTCAAAGATTCGAGCTCTCACTCTTCTCTAAAAGTCTAAGTCAAGTGGGAACAAAAAATGAGCCAAAAGTCGCCAACTTCGAGCTTCAACATCATTTTATACATGGAAAAAGTGCCTATCCGGTCCACTATCCGGACTGGATAACGGATCGGATAGCCTGGCCGTTGGGCCACATCCGGTGGACTATCCGGTCCGGATGTTGGGCCGGATAGGCTGTTTGAGCTGGGTATCCAGGGTCCTATCCGGTCCGGATTTTGGACCAGATAGGTTGTCTGAGCTGGGTATATGGGTTCCTATCTAGTTCGGATGTTGGACCGGATATGCTCTCTGCCCATGGCTTGCAGTCCATGCAACCTCCCTCTCATGCCTCCTTTATGCTCCTGCAATGAAGAGTCCAAAAGCTCTTGCAGCATAAAAGTCCCCAACAAATCTAACATTAAGCACATTCGAGAGTAATAAACCTCTAAAATATGGGCGAAATGCGTTGGTACGGCGTCCTTTTGGGACCATAACGACACCACAAACTTAAAGGTTTATCGTCCCGATAAACAAAAAACTTTGAGCAATAAGCATTATCATATCAAAGGATTCACGGGGAAGAGTCTCCTACCCGAAAATCTTCACAACTAATTAGCTTTGCTTGTTAAAATATTCAAAATTCCGTTCATCGCATCATGGGCAATTAAGGCCCATATTCCTCACATACATGCTAGCAACTTATGGATCGACCCTTTCCACCATACCAACACAAACCCAAATGCTAAATTAGATGCGCGAGTATCTGATTTGCTAGTTGAATGTTTCTCACATGTTGTTTTAGTTTGCCAAAAGTACCATATTCAACTACATAATTTTTTCGATAACGCTCGTGTTGAAAACTTTGTGACACTCGAGTTAAAAGCTAATGATGGACATCAAGGAGAGGTCGTTTTTTATCTAAGGAGTGAGCTTATTTCCTCGCATTCTCTCCCCGAGTGTATTTGTATTCCCTTTTTCCCACTCATGCTTTTCTTGATTTGAGTCTATCCCAAATTTTGCCTGTGTATAAAGATTTTTCATTGTGACTCAAATTTTGTTATGTAGCATGAACAAGATGTCGAACGCAATGTTGTAACTGAAGGGTTTTCCATGGGGTCACAAGTAATAAAACTCATGCAAAGGCGGAATTAAACCATGGATATCCCAATAAAATATGATCTTCATGCTAAATTGGTTTTAGCATAAGATTAGATTGCAAATAAGTGTATACCTTTGATGAGAATCCGATTAAACAAAATTAAAGGATCTTGTTTCTCTATCACGTCCACACAAACGATGTATTGCTCCTTGGATCAAAACCTTCTCACAAGTATCACTAGCTTTTGCAAGGAGGCAAGAACGAGAGAGAGAGAGAGAATAGGGTTGGAGAAGATTAGGGGTCGATTTTGGGAGATTGGAATACATTCCAATTTTCCTAAAATCATCCCCATTCCTATTGTTTATATTTTCAAATTAAAATCATTTTGATCCCAACTATACTTAGCATTATTAATTAAATGAGTTGAATTAAATCAACCCAAAAATCACTCAGACCAATTTTCGTAACCGTCTGGTTTACAACCTAGACCGGCAATTGTCAAACCAGATCTGGTTTAGCTTAGACAGGTCCAGTCTAACTAAACAGGAAAGTGAATTTCCCACCCAAATTTCTTATCTCTTCTCATTTGGACTTTCGAAGTCATCTTTTTCCATACTCATCGTTTTAAGTGTTTTACCCTCTAGGCTCACGGCACGTTGGCAGATTGGCGCAAAATTACCATTTTGCCCTTCCCATCATAATTTGCCTCTAGTAAGACATTATGATTACCCAACGCTCATGATTATCGATGATTCGACTTAACCTCATATCGTCAGAGTCATTATCCTTTTATCTCTAGATATCCAGATTGAACATAAGACATAGAGCTGTCATCCTTACTTAATCAATCAATATTTCTTGATCTGTGAGATAACTGAATCCTGATACTGTGTATCTCTAGCATGGCCATGCATTTCCTTTAAGTCATTCTCATCAAGTGGCCCAAACAGATATGTTTCCCATGATGGAGCATGAGGGATAAATCCCATAGCCGTCTTTCGTGTTCCCTCTTGTAATCCATAACTGAGCCAATCAGAGCTCTTAAGACTACCCTTTTACATATAATACTAGATAACGTCAAACTCAGTTACTGATTACATAGTAATCACAAAGACTCATTTGTCTAAGGATACTTTGACAAGCTACTATATGTGAGTATGTTCATGGCAGCATCTATGCTACATACTCACAATCGGGTCGTCCAATATCACTCCTTGAATGATATCCATGATCTAACTCTGACACTGCATTGCCATGATCAATAGAGCGTGATCATATAGAGTTATCCTCAAACTGGTCGCTTCTAATGAAGCATGTATGACCAGAGACTCATTAAATGTGATTCTTTCCGATCTACAGTTCTATTATTATTGCTGATACACATAATGACATAGATGAATCACATTTAATATATTACTACAGCACACTAGTAATATTATGTCGTCTTATTTGTTCTAAAAGATGATAAAACAATACATTATAGATGACTTATTCCATTGGGCTAGGGCACAGCTCAAACAATCTCCCACTTGCCCTTAGTCCCAACCTAAGTCCCAATCTACTCCCATAGACCTCAGATGCCCTTCACGCTTAGGCTACGCTAGAGTCTTGGTCAAGGGATCGGCCATATTATCATCAGTCGGAACGTAATTTATCTCCACATCACCTCTATCAATGATTTCTCTAATAAGGTGAAACTTTCTGAGTATGTGTTTGGATTTGTTGTGAAATCTCGGTTCTTCAGCAAGTGTTGTGGCTCTAGTGTTGCCACACAACAAGCTTTCCAGATCAGACGCGCGCGGCGTTGCATCTAATCCGATCTGAAAGCTTCTAATCCATACGACCTCCTGAGCCGCTTCCGTAGCAGCTAAATACTCAGGCTTTCGTTTGAAAAATAGCAATGGTCGCCAGCTTGGAATCGTTCCAGCTCGACAGTGCTACCATTGCAACAAAAGACATATCCTGACAATGACGGATCAATAGTCTAACATGGTCGTATCCCAACGACTTACTATTCATCTAACCCCTAACACAACAGTAAGATATCTTTTAGTGCTTTTAAAGTACATGAGGATGTTCTCTACTGCAATCAAGTGTTTCTCACCGAGGATAGAGTGGTATGTACTGGTACGGCTTAGGGCGAGTGATACCTCCTTTCTTGTGCACAATATGGCATGTGATGTGGTCGGATATTATGTATCCAACCTAGTCAAATCTCCTCATTTTTATCTTCATTTTTCCCAAATTATTAGTTCTAGGTGAATAAAATGCTACTTTATCTCACAAATTATCTGAGGAATTTTTTTGATGAAAACAGGTCGAAAAATAGACGAAAAGGAGCCAAAAGCAAGAAATCAGGTAAAGGAGCAAGGTTGCCGGGTCAACCTGCCGGATCCCACCCGGCAGGTTAGGCTTAACCCGACAACCTGAGTGTAAATGAAGAGGAGCGCGGAGAAAAGGCCCAGGAGCTCACCTAGGAAGCCTTCCGGGTTGACCTGCTGGATGTCACCCGGCAACCTGTGTGGAACTTGGAGGAGCTCACCCGGTCACCTTGGAGAAGCCTGCCGTGTTGACCTGCCGGATGTCACCCGACAGGTTCCTCTTCACCCGGAAATCCGTGGCCTATTCAACAACGCTCACAAAGAAAAAAAAGGAACCTAACGGGTCTCACCCAGTAGGCTCACCCAGCAGGTTGGTCAAAACAGATCCTAAAATCGTGAATTTTTTATTTTTGAATAGATTTTTTCTCTCTTATATATACCCAACCCCTCTACCTACTAAAGGGGACCCAAAATTCAAATTTTAAGGTAGATTAAGTTAGGTTAGAGGTAGAGATAAGAGATAAGAGAAGAGTGGTGGGCGATCAAGTGGAGGCGATTTCGAAGAAGATTCGAGGAACGACATAGAGGTTGGTAGTAGAGTTTAAGGTTATTTTTTTAGATTGTAATTGGGTTTAGTTTAGGGATTTGTATGTTTGGTATTGGGATTAAGATTTGGAAATTGATTTGAGTTATTTTTGTTATGAGATTGGTGTTTTTACTTAATTACATGATGGAAATGATGATGAATGTCATGATTGAGTTGATTCGTGTTTTTTATTACATGAGTAGCTAAATTGATTGTTGGGGTTTATATGTGGAACAAGAAATGAATTGAATTGAATTTGGATGTATGATTTAATTTGGGAGTACGAGAATCGGGATCCTAACTACATAACTCAATGCTTCACCTCCCGGGTAGGCCTGGTGATTGAACGAATCTAGGAAGAGAGGTGATAGCGATCGACCTAGGTGGATTAGAGTAGTTGGAACTCGGATCTATATTATTTCCAATAGGAATAATGGCTACCAGAGTAAATGCATATAGGGTGCCAACGCCGAAAGCATGTGAATTATAGGATCCTAAGATCGATTAGCTAGACTTTTGACCTGAGCATGATCACCTTAGACTCGAATATGTAATTGAACCATTGATGACCGAAGTACTGAGCATTTTGGGTAAGACCATAATTGACACACCCCGTTGACCCGTTTAAATTTCTCAAGTTATATTCATGTATTCAAGTTCATTTCATGCCATTTCCCCGGAAGCATATTTGACCCTGACTTATTCATTCAGTGGTTGTGTCTTTATTTTCATGTTGATATTGTTATTTATATTTTTATAAAACCAAAACCAATTTTTGATCGCTTAGACTCGACACATTAGACACTTGTACTCCAATGTTCAACGGCTAACGGTCCTCGTGGGATCAATAAATCGGGGCTTTAAAACGCCCTATATTACTTGATGGCCGGTGTACTTGTCGTGTACTCTGGAGCGGGTAGATTTCGGCTTGCCGAGATTTCCTCCCGTCAGCATGCGTGATAGATCCTATAGCCGAGGCATGTAGGATCTCCTTCATGTTTCTCAGCTCATCAGGTATCCTAGGACATCGAGTCCTGTTGAGTTTAATGTTATGACGCACGGGTATGTACCCTTTTAAAATCAAGCATTGAGATCCTCTCAACACGTTATATATGTAAGTGCTTCGACTTAGAAATAAAATTCCTTTTAGAATGATCCTCATACATCCAGAGACCCAAAATAAATGCAGCATCGCCTAAATCTTTCATCGAGAGGCACTTCCTTAACCAAGCTTTGTTGGCAAGGTCGGGATGTCATTCCCGATGAGTAGTATGTCATCGACATAGAGCACCAGGAATACTATATTACTCCCACTCGATTTCTTGCAAACGCAAGGTTCCTCTTCATTTTCATGAAGCTAAATTCTTTCACAGATTCACCAAAACGAAGATTCCAACTCCATGAAGCTTGCTTTAATTCATAAATGGACCTTTGCAGCTTACATATCTTTTCGGGATTCTTTGGATCGAAAAAACCCTTAGGATGTGTTATATACACATCATTACTTAAGTTTTTGTTAAGGAATGTGGTTTTGACATCCATCTGCCATATTTTACTCAGTATTGACGAAAACCATCAGGCTGTGTTATATACACATCCTTAGTTATGTTCATGTTAAGGAAGGTGGTTTTGACATCCATCTTCCATATTTCATAATTGAAATACACAACTATGGCAAAAATAGTTCGAATCGATTTGACCACTGCTACTGGTGAAAAATTTTCATCACAATCCAGTCCTTAAATCTGACGATAACCTTTTGCAACCAAACTAGCCTTATAGGTATGAGGTTTTCAATTCATGTTGGTCTTTGAGCTTATAGGCCCACTTACAACCAATGGATTTTATCCCAGAGGTTTCATTAACCAAGCTCCAAACTTGGTTATCATATATAGACTTCATTTCCTCTATTATGGCTTCATGCCATTTATCGGAGTCGGTATTATTCATGGTCTCTTGAAAGGTCGTTGGATCATCCTGATCCACGACGCACACGTTAACAGCTTCAGATACAAGCATACTCATATTTGACAGGTGCACAACGCGTTTTTACATACCGCCTTGAACCGTCGGGAATATCCGCAGGAATTGGTTCTGTCTCTAGAACCGGTTCCAGCTCCTTAGCTTCTAAATTGTCATAATGTGGATCATGTACGTGCCATCTATAATTTCTTCAAGATGCACAATTCTCCCATTGATTGTTTTGGAACCGATTTCTCTTCCAAAACACGCCACCTCGAGCAACAAAATCTTTGTTCTCCCTTGACTTCTAGAAGTAGTATCCATTTGTTTCCTTGGGATACTTTATGAAGACATACTTTTCTAACTATTTTCCATCCCCTTATCTAGTTATTACACGGAGGCGCACACACCAAGACTTAACTTACCATCTCATCCAACATGCATCCCAATGGCTACTACGCGAGAGCGCACACATCCATGGTAATGGGAGTTGAATGAGTGTCATTTCAGTTGTCTTCATCGGAGCCATATTCAAAACGAATATGGCTGTCTCCAGAGCTTAACCCTAAACATATATTGGGAGATAAACATGACTCATCATGGAACGAACTATATTCAATAGGGTTCATTTTTCTTTGTTCGGACACACCATTTAATTGTAGTGTTCCGAGCAGAGTCCATTTCGAGATGATCCCACAATCTCCAAGATGATCGATGAATTCTTTGGACAAGTATTCTCCACCACGATACGATCTAAGTGACTTGATACTTTTCCCCATTTGGTTTCGCACTTCAGTCTGAAACTCTTTGACCTCATCAAAGGCTTCAGACTTATGTCTTATAGGAAATAGACATAACCATACCTACTGAGATCATCAGTAGATATGATGAAGTGGTCAAACCCTCTTCTGGCATATGATCTTATGGGACCGTATACATTGAAATGTACTAGGCCCAATAAGTCACTCGTCCTTTCACCTCTACCCGTGAAGGGCGTCTTTGTCATTTTTCCCATCGAACAAGCTTTGTATCTTTCAATCGAACTGAATTCAAACGGACTTAAAAGTCCACACTTATGAAGTGTTGATATGCGATTCTCGTTGATATGTCCTAAACGGCAATACCATAACAGGGTTTGGTTTGAATCATCGGATTCAGGCCATTCTCTATTTATGTTGCAGACTGACCTTTCGTTAGAATCATCTACGCCCTATGTATAATGACTACTAATTCTTGCAGTTCCTGCATAATAAATGTCATTTCGGGAGATATCACGAATGCTATTGTTAAACAGCAAGATATTGTTCTTGTTTGCACAAGAAACCGAAATTATGTTCCTGCTAAAACCAGGTAGATCTTGACAATTATTAAATGCCAAAACTGAGCCCATTGGGCATAGTTAATTCGATGATGTCTACAACAACTTTCACGTCCCTTGCGATGTTGCTTACCCGTAGACTCATCTCTCCTTTTGTCAGGCATCTTCAACTTTTGAGATCCAACACATGTAATGTGTGATCTAACATCCAATACTTTGGATTAAGAAGTAGATAGATCTGCAACATAAGTTCCTAAAGATGTGGATCCTCCACATCCTCCTTTAACTCATCTTGGTATCTTGTCCATCCCTTCTCTTATGACCAACCTGATTGAAGAAAACAGACGTCATCCATGCATTTTGAATTAGCCTTGGTCTTTTGAACCATGAGTGACTCTTAGTTTCCTTCAATCTTGTTTAAGGGTTTCACCCCTGTTAATACCAGCTTAAAAAGCTTATCCCTTCCTTTCATCGGGATTTTGTTGGTCAAATAAAACTCCTTATCGATTTTCGTACCAATATAGAGGTATCATCTTTTCAAAAGATATAGCAATAACCCCTTTTGCTGGCCATGCCTTCTTCCTGCCTCTAGTAACTTCTTGTGCAATGCGATCCATGGATGGGTTCTTCTGAACTTTGTAGGCCACTTCTCTGTCGAGGTAGGTGTTGATGGCTTTGGAGGAGAAGTCGAAGCAGATCCTTCTTACATAGACTTGTTTGTATTCAGAACTGGTAGGATCGTTGCATGCCTCGAAGAGATTAACAAAGAATTCTCGTACAAGAGTTGGATAGTATGGCCCTATAACTGAGACAATTTTCATGAGTTTTTCACTTTGCAGAAGTTCCATGATAACTTTCATTTCCTTTGTATCAGTAGACAGCTCCGTTTCTGCGTATATAGTATGGTTGGATACATATTTCCATCTGTTGACCCCTTCGACATGGTGGAATGAGACATTTTCTATAGGCACATCATGAACGTCTTTAGGCAGCCTCATCCTTTTCTTGGCACTGTGAGTATGCAGCTCCTCTTCTTCGTTGTTTTCATCTTATGGACCCTTGGAGACGGTGGTTCTCTTCTTCTTGTTTCTGCCAGATGTTGGAATAGAAGCTTCATCTTTTTCTGAAGCTTTCCTCTTGCCTTTCATATCCGGAGTCATCTCTTCTTCGATTCTTACCTCGTTCTTCTTGGACAACAACTTCTTAAGAGGAACATTTTCCTCATTTTGTGATTTCGACTCTTCAGACGAGTCTCCAACAATGAACTCCACAGTGTCATTTGGTACGATTGGCGATCTCAGAGCATTCTGCTCCTTAGTTTTCTTATCTTCCTTTTCCATCTCTGGTAGAGATTCCTCAGAGGTTGAAGTTTGAGGAATAGACGAAGTAGGGGTTTTAGGTTTACTTGATCATCTTTTGAGGGGTGCGATTTCTTAGTCGTTTTCTTCTTCTGAGATACGAGAAGGTGCGAAGGATGGCTCGCCTCGGGGTTGTTTAGATTTATCTTCGGAGGAAGTTGTTCCCTGCATCTTTACTCCAAATCTGTTATGGGTTACCTTTAGAGTGACCGTCTTCTTAGCAACATGCTTGATTCTCACCATTTTGGGTGAGAGATTCTTTTATTGTTTTAGTTTGTTTTTGATGAAGAGAGAGATGGACCGTGAGCAGCAAAACCCTAAACATTTTGGAAAGTGTTGAGAGAGAAACCGAGAACCAAGGAGGATAGGCAGCGTCTCCTGCTGTGTAGCCGAAGAGTCAGGCCACGATTGGATGCACGTCTTGTCACTAGATGACAAAAAGATTTTTGTTTCCTTTTGTTTATACTTTTATTTTGGAAACAAACTGAAACGTATTTTTGGATGCATTGGGCCCAGATTTGATTTTGTAGACCCCTTTTGGTCCTTCTAGAGAGAAAAATAAATCAGCAAAAACTCTCTCTCTTTTTCCTTGAAGATTATTATTGAAGGTAGCAAAGTGCAAGGGAGGAATTTATACTTTCAAACCTATTCATATCCAATGCCTTTATGAAGATGTCTGCAAGTTGTTTCTGTGTTGGAATATACTCTAGCTTGATCTTCTTGTCTTCAACAAGCTCTCGAATAGTCTGAGGTCAATGTGCTTAGTTTTGCTATGTTGCACAGGGTTCTTAGAGATGATGGCACTCATGTTGTCACAGTACAATGTCATGACATTTTATTTGACATCATACTCTGCGAGCATCTGCTTCATCCATAAAAGTTGGGGCAACTACTTCCAGCAGCAATATACTCAGATTCAGTAGTGGATGATAGAGCTATGCAATTTTGCTTCTTGCTGAACCAGGAGATAAGATTGTTCCCAAGGTAGACGCAACCACCAGAGGTGCTTTTTCTGTCGAGGGTGTTTCCTACCCAATCAGCATCACAATATCCCACTAATGTAGAGGATGTGTCGAATGAGTATAAAAGGCCTAGTTCAGTCGTACCTGCTATGTATCGGATAATCCTCTTGGCTTGAGCTAGATGACTTGTCTTTGGATTTTCTTGGTACCGAGCACATACTCCTACTGAGAAAGCAATGTCAGGTCGACTTGCTGTAAGATATAATAGGCTTCCAATGATGCTTCGACAGAGACTTTTATCTACAGTTTCGCCTTGATCATCCTTGATAGGCTTTACATGGGTAGCAAGCGGGGTTCTTTTGTGAGAGACTTTCTCCAAACCAAATTTATTTATTATGTTATTGGCATACTTGCTCTGGGAGATAAAGATGTCATTATCCATCTGTTTGATTTGGAAGCCTAGAAAGTAGGTGAGCTCACCAACCATACTCATCTCGAACTCAAACTGCATATGTTGGACAAAACGTTCCACCATTTTTTCTGGCATTACTCCAAAAACAATGTCGTCCACATAGATTTGAGCAATCATAATGTTGCTTCCTTCCTTCTTTACAAATAGAGTCATGTCAACTACCCCTCGAGTATAACCATTTTCAATTAAACGTTCATACCAGGCTCGAGGTGCTTGCTTGAGACCGTAAATAGTTTTTTTGAATTTGTAGACATGTTGTGGAGAGTTGTGATCTTCAAACCCTTTTGGTTGGGCAACATACACTTCTTTGTTCAGATAACCATTCAGGAAAGCACTCTTGACGTCCATCTGATAAAGTTTGAATTGTTGATGACAGGCAATGCTGAGAAGAAGTCTGATAGCCTCAAGTCTGGCAACAGGAGCAAAGGTTTCATCGAAATCCACTCCTTCTACTTGTGTGTATTCTTGTGCTACAAGTCTAGCCTTATTTCGAGTGATATTTCCTTGTTCGTCAGACTTGTTCTGTAAGATCCACTTGTACGAACTTTGGGGCTATCAAGAACTCATATGGAAGCGGAAACAACATATATAAACCCCGAGAAATGTCCAAGAACATCAAATCATTAAATCCCAAGGCAAAACCAAAATCACAAGTTTACCTTCGGTTTGTTCGAATCGGTTTGAAGAACGCTTCAAATCTTCAACTCTAACCAAGTCCACACGGATAAGATGATCATTTGAGAATCCTGCACTCTTATACCTTACTAGAATAGAAGAGAGAGCAAGAGAGGGGATGGAGGGGAGGTTCGGCTGAAACACATAAGGGAGAGAGAGAGCAAAAAATTGTGATATTTTTCTCAAGTCTTGGTAATTGTAATTGTGAATTGATGTGTGTTGGGTTAAGAGAAAATGATGATGGTCATTGGGTGGCCACCTTTAATCACACTTACCCAACATGGATTAGGATAGTGTGTATCTAGTCATCATCCACTTAACCAAAGTTAGTGGAGAAAGGGACCCACCCTTTGCTAACTATTGGGCCTTGGTTGGGCCGACCACTAGGGCCTCGTGGCACGAATCCCAATGCTTCGGCCATGAGGTCTCGTGTCGCGTCCAACTTATCGTACAAAGTCCGACGCGACATCGACGAAAAACTTAGTCTTTCTCGATTCACGTGTCACATTCAATTACACATATACATGGCCCAAAACGTCCAGTTTTTCCCATGCCTCTCTCTCGAGTAACACCGACCGTTACTTATCTCTCATAATCCATATCCTATGCGTGTGACCCTTTAGGCTCATGCCGACGTCGGCGGATCGGCGTAAAATTCTATTTTACCCGGTCCATCATAAGTGGCCTCTAGTAAGACGTTATGATTACCCGACATGCATGATGATCGATGATTCGATTCAACCTCGTGTAGTACATGTGGCTATCAATTTATCGCCCGGTATCTAGATTGATCATAAGGCATAGAGACGTCACCCTTATTTAATCAATCTTTGTTTCTCGATCTGTGAGATTACTGAATACTGATAACCCGTATCGTTGGCATGGCCATGCTCTCCCTTCAGTTAATCTCTATCGAGTGGCCTAAATAGGTACCTATCTCATACCGTAGTATGAGGGATAAATCCATTAGCCGCCTTTTGTATCACTCATACAATCCGTCCATGTGCCAATCATGTCCGTTATGGTTGTCTTGTTACGGAAAACGTTAGGAGCAAGTCAAACGCAGTTCTTTACTGTATAGCGATCACAAAGACTCCTTGGTCTAAGGATACGACGAAAAGATACCACAATTGAATGTGTTCATGACTGTATCTATGCACTTCAGAACGAAGTCCGTTTGAATTCACTTCATTCGAGAGATGCGAGTCATGCCTAATGGGCAAGATGACAAAGGCGCCTTTCACCGGTTTAGGTGAGAGGGCTAGTGACTTATTAGGTCTCATACATTCCGATGTGTGTGGACCTATGAGCACTCAGGCCATAAAAGGTTTTCACTATTTCGTCACATTTACTGATGACTTCAGTAGATATGTGTATGTCTATTTAATGAGACATAAGTCGGAAAATTTTGACAAGTTCAAAGAGTTCCAGAACGAAGTACAAAACTAGCTTGGGAAAAGTATAAATGCGCTTCGATTTGACCGAGGCGGTGAGTACTTGGACCAAGAGTTTCACAGTTATTTAAAGGAGTGTGGGATCCTCTCTAAATTGACTCCGCCAGGAACACCTCATTTGAATGGTGTGTCTGTAGGGTTTTGGAGCGTTCAAGATCATCGAGATAGCGGAAGCATAAACATTAAGAACTCCAAAAACTGTCCAAGAACATGAACCATTAAATCTCAAGGCAAAATCTATTTCACAAGAGTTTACCTTTTAGTCTTTGTTGAATCAAGAAAGAAGAACTAGATGATCTTCTTCTCTAGAGCAAGTCCACACCAAGAGAATGATCCTTAAGATCCTTTACACTTAGCCTACTAGAACTAATGTGTGAAGAACAAGAGAGCAAAGAGAAGAGAGAGAGAGAGAGAGAGAGAGAGAGAGAGAGAGAGAGAGAGAGAGAGAGAGAGGTGGCCGACCACACTTGTGAGGGGAGAGAGTGTGAGTGAGTGAATGAATTCTTTTCTCTTTTGTCTACTTCATCAACTCATAAGGCATGGGTGATTAAAATAACAAATGATGAAAGCATGGGTTAAAGGCAAGTCATCACCTAATCCTATTAAATCACTCTCCTCTTAATCAACAACACCAGCTAAGCATGGTGTGTGGCCCCCACACTTGGACCCACCAAGGTGGCCGGCCATGAAGGCTTATTGGGCCTTTGTTGGGCCGGCTTGGTGTCCTTATGGCCGAGCCCAATGGGCTCGCCCATGCGGTCGTGTGCCGTGTCCAAAAATTATCCGACCCTTTTGTCGTCACTTATCAAACAAAATCCGACGCGACATCGACGAAAAGTTCAGATTTCTCTATTCGTTAATCATTCTCACAAAACCGAACCCATGGGCTAAAACCCTCAGTTTTGGCCATGTCTTGCTCCTCAAGAAACGTCAATGTTTCCTTGTCTCAAGTTATCCATATTGTATGTGTGTGACCCTCTAGGCTCATGCCACCGTTGGCAGATCGGCGCAAGAGATCTCTCTTGCCCGGTCCATCATAAGTGGTCTCTAGTAAGACATTATGATTACCCAAGGTGCATGATGATCGATGATTCGATTTAACCTTGTGCATACAAGTCACTATCCTATTATCTCTAGACATCCCGATTGATCACAAGGCATAGAGTCGTCATCCTTGTTTAATCAATCATTGTTACTTGATATGTGAGACGACTGAAAACTGATAACCCGTATCACTGGCATGGCCATGCTCTTTCTCTCAGTCACTCTCGATCAAGAGTTCTAAATCCCTTAGTCGTCTTTCGTGTCACTCATGCAATCCGTTCCACAACCCAATCATGCCCGTTATTGCAATCCTGTTACGGAAAGCGTTAGGCGCAAGTTAAAGTCGTACGTCGATCGCTTAGCGATCACAAAGACTCCTTGGTCTAAGGATATCGTGACAAGCTATCACATTTGAATATGTTCATGGCTTAATCTATGAAACACTATTCAAAGCGGGTCGTTCGATATCAATCACCTCATGATATCTATGATATGATTCTGGGATCCCACATCCCTATAATAAGCAGAACTACATCATTGAGAATCATCCTCATACTGGTCGCTTCAATTGAAGCGTATATTGACCAGGGACTCGTTAAGTGTGATCCGTACAGATTTATGGTTCTACTACTTTAGTGGTCATAAATCAGATCATGCTTAACATATTACTTCAACACATAAGTAATACAAAGCCGTTTTATTTATTACAAACGATGATTAATATATATATATAGACATTTATAGACTACTATCAATTGGACTAGGGCACAAAAATGCTATCAATCTCCCACTTGCCTCTAGTTCCAATCTAAGTCCCAGTCTATCCTCATTGACCTAACATGTTTATCATGTTTTGCTTGAGGAAGAGCCATGGTTAAGGGGTCGGTTGTGTTATCATCAGATACAACGTAGTGGATCTTCACGTCACCTCTAGCAACTATGTCGCGGATGATGTGATACTTCCTGAGTACATGTTTGGATCTGTCATGTGCCCTGGGTTCCTTAGCTTGTGCAATGGCCCCGGTGTTGTCACAATATAAGTCTACTCTCGACTTCAGGTCTTTTGTTGTAGAACATCTAATTAGACATGCAGGATCATATGCTATTAAGTTACCCAACGGATTCCCATCCCTTATCTGTGGAATGATGATCCAACAATGTCCTAACATTGTCCGAGACAATGATGTTGTTGGAAAGAAGCCTTTGGAGCTCAACATAAGCCCAAAGCTATTTGAAGGGAAGCATGTCAAGGTGTTCCACGACCTTCTGCAAAATCCTATGAAGCCGGAAGCAGCTCAAGAGCTACAGGTTCCATCAGAGACAAAATGGTGCATGAACTCATGGAAGGAATCACCGATCTAGAAGGCACCATTGCTACCCTAATAAGCAAAAAGGTCACCTTTGAACAACACCTACATGAGATGTTTGCTACTCCTCCAGAGAGTCCTGATGTCGAAGAAGATGCTGCTCACTATGCCTCCTCCTAAATTAGGAAACTCATCCTACTGAAAAACTTTTATTTTTATGAAACACTTTGAATCCCCGGGGACTGTCCGGGTTAATTGCATTGAATATTTTTGCTCCTCGGATCTGGATTTTGCCTCGTGGTTAGGGGCTGGTTTGCTCGTGTTTAGAGCTGTTTCTTTTCATGTTGTGTGTGTCAATCCTTCTTTTATGATTATGGTTGCCCTTTGCCATTTTTGAGGCAATCAGGGGGGGAAATTGGCATATTAGGCAGGTCATCAAAAAATTTGGCGATTTGTTGCACAACATGCTGGAACATCCGTTACAACATGTTACCACATGTTGAGGCCTCCTCGGGATATGAGGCTGGCTCGCCTCCAATTCCTTCCTCCGAAAAACTCCCTCGGCATTCATAGCTGCTGGCAAAACCAGTTCGTTCCTCCAAATTACTCCATTCTGAGATGTCCATATTGCCCAGCCTATGTACCCTACCTCCTTGAAAGGCTCCTTTTTCATCGAGCTCAACCACAACACAGCCTATTAGCTATACTTACTCCTGTCAGGCATGAAAGCTCATTCATAAGCGTTCACACCCTCATACTAACTTGACAGTAAAAAAACATATGTTATGTCGTCTCTCTACATTTACCACTTAAAGAACATGAGGTATCCTCCAATGATAAGCCCCTGGACTGGAGGGCCTCTATGGACGGGATGTTATCCTCACTCAATTGTCATAAAAATGATTTGACCATATGTGGATGTTCAACGCCCAAATCGAACTCCAAGTAGAATCTCTATGGCCAGGGAGCTTTATCTTCTACCCCTCGCTCGATTCCGCCTCTGGAGCTTGAGGCTCTCTGGCACCTTTTGCTTGTACTACTGGTGACGGCCGTGGATGAAGTCCAGTAGAGGCTCGTCCTCCATAGAAAAAGTTCAATTTCCCTAGAAAATCGAGATTTTCCTAGGAAAATTGAGCCATAAATTGTGTTGCAATATTGTATGATTTTATCCAAAAAAAATTTTAAATGAATTAATAAAAAAATTTTAATTTTAGACTCAAATTTTAGATTGATCATGAAGAGAGAAAAAATGCCCCAGTCCAATGTAAAAGCAATCTACATATGTAATGTTTTATCATTTTTCCGAATAAATAAATCGTCATATATTACTAATGTATTTTAGTAATATATCGAATGTAATTTGATGTATGTCATTATGTGTGTGACCACTAATGGTAGAACTGTAGATCAAAAAGAAATACATTTGATGAGTCCCTGATCAGCTAAGCTTCTTTATGAAGCGAACAATATGAGACCAACTCCTTGTGATCACGCTCTACTGACCATGGCAAAGTATGTGCCGGAGTTATATCATAGATATCATCAGGTCGATGATATCGGACAACCCGATTGTGAGTATGCACCATAAATACTGTCATGAGATACTCACAGATCGTAGCTTGTCATTATATCCTAAGACCAAAGAATCTTTGTGTGTACTGAGTAATGAATCTCTAAGTTTGACCTAGTCTAACATTATCTGTAAAAGGGTGTGATTGGCTTGGTTATGAATTACATTGGTGAACTCGAAAGACGTCTGAGGGATTTATCACTCATACTCTGGTATGAGAAAGATATCCGTTTAGGCCACTTGATGAGTATGACTGAAGGAATAGCACGGCCGTGCAGGTGACAGCTTAGTATCAGTTTTAAGTCATCTCAGATATCAAGAAACTGTGATTGATAAATTAGGGTGACGATTATATGCCTATTGATCATTCTGGATATCGGTTTGATAAAAAGACAGTGACATGTATGATAACAAGTTAAGTCGAATCATCGATAATCACGAACGTTGAGTAATCATAATGTCTTGCTAGAGACCACTTATGATGGAAAGGGTAAAATAGAAATTTTACCAGTCTGTCAACGGGTCGTGAGCCTAGAGAGTCACACGCTTTAAGTACAATGTGTGACAAATAAGCATGGATGGTAATTGGGAGAATCCCCTTTTGAGTTTAGTCAAATTGAAAACGATTCGCTTGATTTCTGGCCTAGGTTTATTAACCAGACGGTTGAAGAAATCGAGTTAGGGAAATTGGACGAGTTTAGCTAAACCATAATTAGAACTCAAATAAATGGGTTTTAATTTGGATTTGGTTAAATGGGCTTGAAGCTCATTTAGGGTTTTAATTCATGAATGGGGCAAGAGTATGATTATGAGATTAAATGGGTAAATTTTGTAATTATAAATTTGAATTTAAAAATCATATTTTTTATGATAATTACACAATATTTTCTTACCCTATTTGGCTCAAATTTTCGGCAATCACTCTCCCATTCTCCCTCACAACGCCGCAAGGGCACTAAGGGATGCCTACCAGAAATTCCTTAGCGACCGGATCGACGTGCAGTGCATCATGATGGGCAGTATGGTGCCAGACTTGTAAAAGCAGGTTTTGGACATTTCCAATGATCCCAAGGCCTTACTGGCAGAGATCGAGAAAATGTTCAAAAAGAAAGCGCGTGTCGAAAGATACAACACTTTCAGTGAACCGATGTCTTGCAAGCTGAAGGCTGGAGCTCCTGTCAGTCCCCATGTGCTTAAGATGAAACGTCTTTTGGAACACTTAACCATACTCGGTCATCATGTGAATAAGGAAATGTCTGCAGACTTTGTGCTACATTCACTTCCAGAGACATATCGTGATTTCGTTGAAAATTACAATATGCATGACATGGATAAGACTGTGACAGAGCTTTATGGTATGATCGTGACTGCTGAAAAGAATCTCAAGGGCAAGTCCAAGGACGTTCTTATGGTCAACAAGCAAGTGAGCTTCAAGAAAGCCAGCCTGGGCAAGGATAAGGCCCCTATGCACCTAGCGGGGAAGATTCGACATCCTAAGGGTCCAGCAGCTCAAAAGGCTGTTGAGAATCCTAAGAAGGATGTCGTCTACTTCTATTGCCAAGGACAGGGGCACTGGAAGAAGGATTCTAAGGAACACTAGCAATTTCTTAGGAAAAGTGAAGCTTCCACATTTCTTAGGATCAAGTATTATTGTTATTGAGCTCAATCTTAGTTTATCTACTTCAGATTCTTGGGTACTTGATACCGGTGCAGAATCTCACATTTATGTTAATGTGCAGGCTCTTGGAAGTAGAAGAGAAGTGGGCAGGGGCGAGGCGGACCTACGAGTTGGTGACGGCAATCAAGTCTTAACAACTGCAGTAGGAAACATTAGTCTCAGTTTGCCCAGTTGGCTGGTTTTATTATTAAACAATGTTCATTCTGTACCTGCGTTTCGCAGGAATATTATTTATGTTTCCTTGCTTGACAAGAAAGGATATTGTTTTTCTATTGATAATGGAATTTTCAATATTTTAAAGAATAATATATTTTATTGCAATGCATCGTTGGTTGGTGGTTTATATATTCTTAATATTCAAAACACTGACACTAGCTCAATTTATAATATAAGTAACAAAAGGGTTAAATCCGATAATTTAAATCAGACTGTGATATGGCACTGCCATTTAGGCCATATAGGCCAGAAACGCATCTCAACACTTCATAAGTGTAGACTTCTAAGTCCGTTTGAATTCACTTCAATTGAGAGATGCGAGTCATGCCATATGGGCAAAATGACAAAAGCACCTTTTGCCGGTTTAGGCGAAAGGGCTAGTGACTTATTAGGTCTCATACATTCCGATGTGTGTGGACCTATGAGCACTTAGGCCAGAAGGGGTTTTCACTACTTTGTTACATTTATTGACGACTTCAGTAGATACGGGTATGTCTATCTTATGAGACTTAAATCGGAAACCTTTGACAAGTTCAAAGAATTCCAGAACGAAGCACAAAATCATCTTGGTAAAAGTGTAAAAGCGCTTCGATTTGACAAAGGCGGTGAGTACTTGGACCATGAATTTCACAGTCATTTAAAGGAGTGTGGGATTCTCTCTGAATTGACTCCGCCTGGAACACCTCAAATGAATGGTGTATCCGAACGGAGAAATCGAACCTTGCTTGACATGTTTCGATCAATGATGAGTCAGGCTGACCTCCCTATCTCCTTCTGGGACTATGCCCTAGAGACGGCCGCATTCATTTTGAAACGGACTCCTATAAAGGCAGTGGAAAGCACTCCATACGAAATATGGAATGGGAAGAAACCCTTATTAGCTTTCCTTAAGATTTGGGGATGTGAAGCTTACGTCAAGCGTTTGCTAAGCGAGAAGCTCGAACCCAAATCAGATAAGAGTGACTTTGTGGGGTACCCCAAGGAAACAAGAGGGTACTATTTCTACAAACCCAGCGAGAACAAAATTTTTGTTGCGCGAGGAGGGGTATTTTTGGAAAAGGAATTTATTTTCAAAAGTGCTAGTGGGAGTGTCGTGCATCTTGAAGAAATTCAAGATGATACGGAACAACCCACTATGCCGGATGTAGAAATATAGGAGCAAGAAGAGGTCATTGATCAAGAACCAATCCCCACACCTATTCCAGAGGGTCTAAGAAGGTCTGAGAGATATCATCAAGCTCCTACCAGATATGGTTTTCTAGCCACTGAAGGAAATGACTTGATATTGGTGGATCATGATGACCCAGAAACCTACAGACATGCTTTGGCCAGTCTAGACTCCGAAAAGTGGCAGAACACCATGAATGAGGAAATGAAATCCATGTCCGACAACCAAGTTTGGTGCTTGGTGGATCAAACCCCTAGGATAAAACCAATCAGTTGTAAATGGGTCTATAAACTTAAGACCGACATGGATGAAATACCTTTGTGCGTACAAGTCACCATCCTTTTATCTCTAGATATCCCAATTGATCTCAAGGCATAGAGTCGTCTCCCTTGTTCAATCAATTATTGTTACTTGATATGCGAGATGACTGAGAAATGATAACCCGTATCATTTGCATGGCCATGCTTTTTCTCTCAGTCAGTCTCCATCAAGAGGCCTTCTAACGGATATCTTTCCCATACCGTAGTATGAGGGATAAATCCCTTAGCCGTCTTTCGTGTCACTCATGCAACCCGTTCCGCCACCCAATCATGCCCTTTATAGCAATCCTTTTACAGAAAGCGTTTGGCGCAAGTTAAAACCGTACGTTCATTGCATAGTGATCACAAAGACTCCTTGGTCTAAGGACGTCGTGACAAGCTATCGCATCTGAATATGTTTATGGCTTAATCTATGAAAACACTATTCAATGTGGGTCGTCTGATATCAATCACCTCATGATATCTATGATATGGTTCCAGGATCCCACATCCTTATGACAAGTAGAACTACGTCATTAAGAACCATCCTCATACTGGTCGCTTTTAAGGAAGCATAGGTTGACCAGGGACTCGTTAAGTGTGATCCGTACAGATTTATGGTTCTACTACTTTAGTGGTCATAAATCAGATCATGCTTAACATATTACTTCAACACATAAGTAATATAAAGCCGTTTATATTTATACATTACAAACGATGATATTTGAACATAGACGTTTACAGGCTAATACCAATTGGACTAGGGCACAAATGCTATCAAAAAAGTCTCATCGAAATCTACTCCCTCAATTTGAGTGTATCCTTAAGCTAATAACCTTGCTTTATTGCCAGTGATGTTTCCAAGCTCATCGGATTTGTTCTTGAAGATCCACTTTGTGCCAATGACATTTGCTTCATTTGGTTTGGGCAATAGCTCCCATAACCGGTTCTTCTCAAACTGAATCAGTTCCTCTTGCATAACATTGACCCAATATTCATTGTTGATGGCTTCATTGACATTCTTGGGTTCAATCTTGGAAACAAAACATATATTACCAATCATCTCTCTGTAATTTACAGGAGTTTTTGTCCGAGTTTGTATGCCTTCATTTAGATCTCTAATTACTCCAGAGACGGGATGATTAACCTGAATTGTCCGAGAGGGGTTCTTGTCGCTGGTTTCAGGAATTACCTCATCGTCACTGACATTTTGTATGGCATCGTTGTCTTCTGGCTTGCTACTTACATCCTCACTGATATCCGAGATATCATCCTTCCTAACATTGTTGGGATACGCTTCAGGTAGGACTCCTTCTTCTTCAGCAACATCTTCTGGGGCATCTTCACAATCATCATTAACTACAACATTAATTGATTCCATCATAATCTTGGTTCGTTTGTTGTAGATCCGGTACGCACGACTATTGTTAGAGTAGCCAAGGAAAATGCCTTCATAGCTCTTTGGATCAAGTTTCTGACGAGGTTCTCTATTAGCCAGAATATAACAGGTTGATCCAAAGATAATGAAGTATTTAACATTAGGCTTTCTCCCCCTCCATATTTCATAATGAGTTAATGACATACCTGGACGGAGAGTGACTCGATTGTGGATATGGCAAGCAGTGTTAAGTGCTTTTGCCCAGAAGTAGGTCGATATGTCCTTGGCTAGCATCATGACTCTAGCCATTTCTTGTAGAGTTCGGTTTTTGTGCTCAACAATGTCGTTCTGTTTGGGGTAATTGGTGCTGAGAACTCATGGGCTAGCCCTTATGAGTTGCAGAAGTCCGCAAATGTATTATTCTCGAACTCTCGACCATGATCACTGCAGAGACGAATTATTTTTCCAATCGTCTCCCCCATAGAGTCTTGAAGATCGAAAAAGTGTCAGATTTGTCACGAGGGAAATCAACCCATGTGTACCTTGAATAGTCGTCCACACACACAAAAATGTAGTGTTTTCCTCCAAGGCTTTCAACTTGCATTGGCCCTATGAGGTAAACGTGTATAAGTTCAAGTAACCGTGAGGTGGTGATGTGTTGTAGCTTCTTGTGTGACATCTTTGTTTTCTCCTCGATCTGTCATTCTCTGCAGATCTTTCCTTCCACATTTTTCATACTTGGAATTCCAGTAATGGCCTGCTCTGAGATCGCCTTCTGCATGCTCCTGAGGTTTAGATGTCCAAGCTTTTCTATGCCATAATTTGGTTTCCTCTGCTTTGGAGACAAGACACTTCGACCCTAGGATGTTTGAATCGGGTGACCAGACGTAACAATTATCCACCGAGCGGACTCCTTGCAAGATGATAACTTGATCGAGATTCTTCACAATACAGGCTTCTTTTGTAAAGTTGACATCTAAGTCCAGATCACAAATCTGGTTGATGCTAATTAAATTTGCCTTGAGTCCTTCTACAAGTAATGCTTCAGGTAGGCAAGAAGCTCTTGGATGCTTGAATAGTCATTTTCCAATGATTCGAGCTCGGATCCCATCTCCAAAAGTAACATAGCAGTTTGTACATAGATTGATGTTGGATAAAAACTCAGGGGTACCTGTCATGTGTCGAGAACATCCACTATCAAGATACCAGTCCGTGTTGGTTGAGTCACTCAAAGAGGTATATGCAACATTAGCTCGATAGACTAGATTCTTTGGTCTCCATTCAAGACGGGATGTTTTCTTAGGAGTCGAGAGGCGACATTGATATCTCATTTGATTCTGTAGTGATTGAGCTTGCTTCTTCCCATAGAGTTGATTGCAAAATGACCTAATATGACCTTTTTGTCAACAGTAATGACATATCTACTGATACTGGTAAGTTGGAGTTCTGGAAAGTCGATGTCTGGGTGGAGGATGTCTTCTGGTCATTGATTGACAAGAGCATGTTATAGAAGATATCATGACATTTTTCATAGGCTTCCCTGTAGGATGTGTCGCAACATCTAGTAGTTTTTTGTCAGCCATAGCTTTTTGTGAGACAAACTTTTTTTGGGCTGATGTGGAGGTATTATGTGTGTACCCTAGTCCCGTCATATCTTTGGACTACTTTCCTACGGAAAAAATCTTGTCAAGGCTTTCAGTACTGGAATTCATCATTTTTACTAACTTTGTCATATGACCAATTTCTCCATTAAGTCGAGTAACTTATTGTTTCAGCTCAACTATCGTCTCCAGTAGTCTAGACTTGTCATTGGTAAGAATGATGATCTGTTCTGCTTGTTGGTCAAGAATCAGAGATTCCTCGAACCATTTGTCATACAAGCTCTTATATGCCTCGTTCAGTTTCTCTTTAGTCCAAGTATTGTTAGGAGACAGATGATGATGGTTATCATTGATATCAACTGTGTTATCAATGTTACACGAAGAAGTGGCAGCAGTAAATGCAACAAAATTGCTTACCTCCCTCGAGCCACTGTCCTCATTATCCTCGTCTGACAAGGTAGCATTACATCCTCGTTTCTGTTTCTTGATGAAGTTTGGGCATTCTCTACGAAGATGGTCGAATCCTTCACATTTGTGGCACTGAGGTCCTTTGTTCTTGTTGTTTCCTTCTACACTTTTGTTTAGTTTGTCAAGATTTCCTCCTGTCTGAGATTTTTGTGGAGCTTTGTTCTTGGCATCTGTCGTGACATTCCTTCTGCCCATTCGACTGTATCCCCTCATCACCTTGTTATAATTCTTTGTGAGTAAGGAAATTGTGGTGTTGATATCTTCATCAGAGTCTGAATCCTCAGATTCTGGTTGCTTGTATATTGAGCTTTTGAGAGCAACTCCTTTATTCTTTTTGTCGATATTGGGTAGACATAACTCATAGGTCATTAGAGATCTCATCAATTCATCAAATTTGAAGGTCTTGAGGTCATGAACTTCCTCAATGGCGGTGATCTTCATTTTGAACCTAGGGCTTAGTGCACGTAGGATTTTTCTGACCAATTTCTCATCAGACATGGGTTCGCCCAGAGAGTAGGATTCATTGGCTGGATCTCGAATTCGAACATTAAATTCGGCGATTTATTCATTTTCTCTCATGATAAGAGTTTCAAAGTTTGTTGTCAAGTATTGAAGCTTCTGCTCTTAGACCTTGGTTGTTCCTTCATATGTTGTGGCTAGGATTTTCCATGCAGATTTGGCAGTGGTGCATGTGTTGATCAGTCTGAACACATTTCTGTCAACACCATTAAAGATAGCATTCAGAGCTAGAGAATTACCCAGTGATTCTTCATCTTCGTCATCAGTCCAGTCTTTTTCTGGCTTTGGACCGATGAGGTTACCATCACTATCACTGAGTTGTGGGGCATTCCATCCTTTGATCACAGCCTTCCATGTTTTATTGTCAAGAGACTTCATGAAGGCACACATGTGAGCCTTCCAATAGCCGTAGTTGCTTCCATCTAGAACCGGTGGTCAGTTAACAGATCCTCCTTCTCTAGTATTGTCCATCTTGATGATCAGAATTTTTCGACTAGGAATCACCTAAAGTAGTAGGTTCCCCCTCTGATACCAATTGAAATTTTGATCAGATAGTCATGCACAATGTCACGTACAATGTTTATGACCAAGTGTATAGCAACTTGCGTAGATAAAGACATACAGTAAATAATGAACGTAATAAACAAAGACACACAAGATTGTTTACCCAGTTCGGTGCAACACCACCTACTTATGGGGACGCTCTGCCAGTAAAAAGGTTTCACTATATGGTAATACGTCAAAACATACAAGTACCTATAATCATCACAAGATCTATACTTTATGCTACTATGACAAGTGCAAACCTATTTCAGGGACTCCCCCTGAATCCAAGACGCCGTCTTGATTCCACTCTTCGAGCAATCTCCTTGCTCTGTCAGTTCAAGTTGTCGTTGAACGTTTAGTTGCGTGCAGACTTCACTCACGCGATCAGTAAACCCTCAATCACTTAACTCTCAATAGTTAACGTGATACACAATGTTCATAACATAATACGCAGCCTCTCAACCCGCAAACCTTCACATCTAAGAGCTCTGTATATTATTGTTAGGAAAAATAAAAGCCACCGATTGCTAAGGGGGCAGCCTGAGCTTTATAGCAATCGATCATGTGCACTAACCCTATTGGGTTTTCTTTTTGTCATCTCGATTATCTTTCCAGAATATGAGACAAGCTGGAAACGCGTGACAATATATTCTTTCCAGATCGTGTCAAATACAGTTGAAGATTTCTCATATTCCTTGTTATAGTCGAACTTCATGAAAACGAAAACTTTCTTTAATTGCGTCGAACAGGAAGTCATCCGAAATATCGACAAAGAAGTCGTCCAAAATGTCGGACACGATGGTTCGACATTCTTTATGACATCATTTCTAGTTCTTTAAAAAATAAGCCAATAAGCAAAAACGTCGTAACTACAATAACAAAAGAATACTCGAGTATACTGAAAGGTGCGATTTTGCATCAAAATATATGAAAATAGTACCTTTTCAACATTCAGTATACCACATTGGACAAGGTGTCTATTATACATTAGCCCCAAAGTGCAACTTTTGGAAGAAATGAACTTTCCAATTAGAATGGTTTCTTATTATAGAAAAGGCAGTGTAGTATGTTAAATTAATGACCTCTTCCGTCAAAGCAGATTGTCATATCTGCACTTTGAATGATGGCACCTGCACTGTCAACAATAGCTCGTGCAAGGGTTAGATCAGCTTCTGTAGCAGCTAGAAGCGCATCCCAAATTTCTGCATCCAGGGAAGTAGCATTATACATCAATATGTGTGGAAAGGAATTGTAAGTGCAGTAACAGCGGCTGGCAGTATATAGATCTCTTAATTACATATGGCAAGAAAAAAGAAAAGAGGAAAACCCTTCAAACAGAATAACAAAAATTGATCATCAAACGTTGTAATCGATTCCAAGTAAGAGAAAAGGTTTTCACAATTTAATCTTACTAATCCACTAATTTAAGCGCCAACAGAGTAACAGCTTTATGCAAATTGTACAGAGAAACCTAAGCTGAATGAATAAGTAACAATATGTCTATTTTAAATAGGCATGTAACATACATCCTTCTTATAAGAGAACACGCGGCATTGAAAGTCGAGGCTTCCTATAATGACTATGGATCTTGCTGGAAAATTACCTTTCCTGCCTCCATAATGAGGAGCCGTTTGTCATTTGTTGTGGATGCTTCCATGGTTTTGGCTTTTGTAATTCTTTCACACTGCCTGTCATAGTAAGTGGACTTTCCATTATCATTTTAGCGAAGCAACAAAGTAAAAACTTAAACATCTTATCTAAGGCATTGGCGAGGTTTCAACTAGTTTTGTTTACTAAGCAACAGTCCTTAACAAACATGCATAGAGTCTTTTGATATACCAATAATTCAAAGAAAAGCTACTTCTCACCATATTGATAGACGTCACTTAAACCAACATAAATACAACTGAGCTTTTGTCACGTAATAGCTATGTGGTGAAATACATAAAACATGGAAATATAACCTTCAAATAAAAAATATTTCCTATCAGATTCATGTTTTATGTAAAAGTACACTGAACTCAGAAGTTCATACAATCCGGGTTACATTAAAGTAATTGATAGGCATAATAGACAATGAAGAATATCATAACTGCAAGCAAGACAAAGTGACCAACTTTACTACAAAGCCCACTAGACAATGCTACATATGTATGTTTGCCGAAGAGGCAGCATATTTTAGAGAGAACAAGATCGCGGTTGCAACTCAATCACAAACCTACAGTGTACATAGTTTTACATATGATATTAAAGAATTAACAGACAACCAACCCTCATATCATCTCTTGTATACGTGTGTGTGACACATACACAAGATATTACAAATGGGAAGAGAAAAATGTCAATACTTTTACTCAACTTTAGCCCGCCAGATCTTCTCTATATTTATCAAACCCTAAATTTTGATGACTAGCTAGACATTGACTGAATGCTTAAACCTGATTGCAATTCACAGTTTCGTTGCAACAGAAACATACACTAAGTCCTCTTATACTCTAAGCTAATTTCAGAACCAATCAGCTTCATAAATCATCACTCAAGTAATGCAATGAGAATATCTTACAAATGCAAAAGAGATTCAACCGACCAACAAAGGCATTCTAATCAAATTCTGCCAGTGAGCTGAATTTTCAATATGATTCCAATACAATTTCAGTCCAAAACAACATGCAACAGTCAATTATACTGAAATTTGAATCTCTTTCCTTTTCTCAAATTATATCCAAACATGAGTGTGAAATGTTAAAAGGAAAGTAACAGGAATCAAATAATCAATGACCTCACCTTCCAGTTTTAATACTAAAAAGCGACAGGCTTGAGAGAAGCTCATAGAAGCTAGAGTGAAACGCACGGAGAGTTTTTTCGACAAATAATACGAATTTCTTTTTATGAACCGAAGAAGGTTTGAGAAAAGAGAGCGGTGAAGGGGTCGTTTGCTCTCTCTGGCTGTTGTCATTTTCACCTCTCTTAACCCTCTTGCACTTCTAATTAGAAAATGTAATCGAGAAGGTGCACTTGTCCAAAGAAGCTTAGCGACCCCGGTTCAAGCCGATTTGTTTTGAAAGTAAAGAAGAAAGTAAGGAATGACATAACAAGTTGTTGATTCACAATCACCTACCTATCCAAGGAGAGTGCTAGTATTCAATTACCTCTTTGGCATTATAGTTACATGAATTGTCACTGTCATTTTTAAGTACATCTGTAAACTCAAAACAGTTCAAATTCTCCTTCCGATAGGAGCCCCTGCTTTCCATATGATCTCATCAATCTTTCTCTTAAAGGGATAACACAACACTCCCTCTAACGGAGTAATAAACAGAGCTTTCTCTTAAATGTTTGATGCATGTCATCTTTGAACATGGTTGTGCTACTAAATAACTATGGATCTTTTTAGTCGTCTTGAGAGAGACTTAAGCTGTTTAAAAGCATCCCGTCTATTACTTTATTGTGAAAGATCATATTAGCCCGCTCTATCATAAGCTCCTCCATACTTCGTTGACTAGGATTCGACAATAAATTTGAGTCAGTGATTAAAAAACTTCTTATTCTCGACCTTGATTCGTGTAAAAGGAACTACGGTTCGAGTTGAATGGAAAAGACCCGAATGTGCGCTGGGGTCATTGACTTAGTTTATTTAGGTACACTGTAACAAGAGACCTGATGAAATTTGTGTAGCAGTTGGACTACCAGGCCATAAGCAAAAGGTAACGTTTATCTATTTTGATTAGATTAAATTTTTTTCTCTTTCATACTGACCAATCAAGTGGGAATTTGTGTGTTTATGAAATGGTAGTTGGACTTGGCCTCTTTGCTTTTGAAAACCAAGTAACCTCTGACCTTGCTTATTAGATAGGCACAACAGGAACAAGCCAATAATTTCTTCACGTGTGGTGTGGCCATATAGTACAACTTTTCAACCATATCAACTTGTACAAGTATACCACTCAGAATATTCATTTTATTAAAAGAATACATATTTTAAAATGAATTTTGTATAATTTTAACATAATAAATAGATTAGTCTATTTAGTTTATACACATATATATATATACATCACATGTCATCAATGGATCGATGCTATGCTAATGAGTTAACGGTTTCGTGATATAATTGATGAGACATAAATTAAGTTGATAATATTTGTATGGTCTAAGACATCCTTTAATTTAGATACCAAATTTAAGCATTATCGTTTTGCAACCATGGAGTTGGCATAATAATATCATTCACACACATCTACAGAAAACTAGTATAACTCGAAGATGAGGTATAAGGTTCATTGGTTTGAATTTTAGCATTAACAATATTACTGACTAAATTTGTTAATTTAAAAAATAAATAACTTTATTGTGTTGTAGTAAATTATATTTATTTTTCAATTACCTGCGTCTAATTCATGTTTGGCTTTGAGAGTTAGAGTTCGGTTTAGAATTTTTTTTCTATCTCCCTTTACTATATTTTGTTAGTGTGTCGTTAACTTTAGATTTATTTTAGAGAAATTTACAAAAAATCTCATTATAATTATTTTTTTGCACAAATTTTTTATTTACTGTATTTTTTACAACAACTCTCACTCACTCATATTCATTGTTGCAAAAACTCTCCCTCACTTATGTTCATTTTGCACTGCCTATGCAAACTTGTGAAAATTAACGGAAACGTGCAACACTTAAGTAACATTTTCGTTAATTTTCACAAATTTGTACAGACGGTGCAAATTTAAATATGAATGAGGAAGAGTAGGTAAAAAACAATTATAAATATATATTTTTTGCAATTTTCCTTTATTTTATTTCAAAATGTAGTTGTATTTTGATAATGTCATAATAAAAGTAACAGCTTTAAATATTACACAAATAGAATGTAGGAAGATTATTTCAAAATTTTGAACTTATGCCATTGACAAGAAAGCTTATCATAATAACCAGTTCAACTATTTTAAATCTCCACATTTTGGGAACACTATTCAAGAACAAGGCAGAGTATCTAGTTACAGGCTTACAGCAAAGCCCGGGACAAAACCAAAGTACACATTTATTTAAAGTAATCAAAAACGAAAGGAACCATCCGGGCCATACTTGCTTCTCATGTTGTAATGCTCAAACTTGGGATTCTCATAATCCATTAGCTTCGTCTCCACAGGTTTCTGTCCCGCCCCGAAACCTACCTCCCCGCTTTTATCTCGCTGGCGATGCCTCGTTCTTTCCTTGTTGCTCTTCGACCTGTTGTACGGGGCCGGAACCTCCCCCGACGCAAAGAACTCAGCATACTCTTGTCTCTTGGAAGACCGGTGCTTGCTTGACAGCGATGGGTCCTTGAAACTGCTGGATTTCATCTTATGGGCCTTTGTTTCAGATGCGCTCACATCACGG
This sequence comes from Geranium rotundifolium, assembly GCA_963920655.1. Classification (NCBI taxonomy): domain Eukaryota; kingdom Viridiplantae; phylum Streptophyta; class Magnoliopsida; order Geraniales; family Geraniaceae; genus Geranium; species Geranium rotundifolium. The sequence goes on from OY987312.1 coordinate 135,082, forward strand.
GCCTGCCGGGTCTCGGAAAGAGGGATCGGAGCGCTCTGTCTTTGAACTAATGGGGTTTTGACTTCATCTTCGGGCATTATGAGGCGGTCTTTCAATGGCGTGAGGCCTTTCTTCAGGCCACTGGGTATGACACGACGAGAAGGAACGAGGTAGAGGAATATGCCACCCAATGCTTCGAGTGCAAGCTTGGATAGATCGACGATGAGCTGCCCGAAAGATGGCCAGCCCGGATCCTCTTTCACCGTCTCTGCAATAGGAGCAGGTTTCTCCTTCATTGGCTCATCTTCAAATTCACTTTCCATAAATTGCTGGTGCATTGTTTATTCAAAAAAGTTAGTGAAATTTCAAAAATAGTAATAATAATTCAGTATCTCCTACTTATGTTCCTGCAACATAAAGGATGATAAAAATAACATGGGACTTGGGAGGAAACAATACGTAAACCCAAAACTTAGTGACAAAATAACACTTTTATTTGTAATTGTAAGATTTTCAGGTTACTTGATTTTTAGTTGGATTGTAAATGAATGGATTACCGTTCTTGTGAAGAAAGAAGACCCAAAACCCTGCTGAAGCAAACATGTTGCATATCCTATCACAACAGCACCTACAACCATAAGGATATCTGCCAAAGAATACCCACAAAGTAAGATGGCTTGCACGATATAATGTAATAAAAATGCCCCAACAGCCCACAGAAGATTTTAAACGGTATAAGAATCAAGCATATGCTATATAATGGGAAAGCAAATTTGGAATGTTGATTGTAAACCAAATGGACTACACACCTCTCAACCAAAACCAAATGCATAATGTTCAACAAGGACATTTCTAGATGGGCTTTACATTTACATCTCCAAAACAGGCCTTTTTTCATATATCTGCAACCATTTGGAAGCCTAACACATACGATATATTGCAAATCTTGGTACGGCTTCAAGATTTAGAAGGAACTATAAATTTAGACGAATATGATCTACATGGTTTCATTTTTGTGACAATAAAGAGACAGCCAGCAACAACCGCATTAGGGATTTCAATTCCTAAGTTTATTTTCTTGTATCACAATCTTCATCTACCTTTAGTAATAATGTGAATTATGTGACAAAGATATTAGCAGTATTGTTGTGCATCGCGGGTCTTTCAACAATGTTATGGTTTCACAGGCCCGACTCTTTTACACGTAAGTAGGAGTTGCATATATACGCACACTAGGATTTTCTGAACCTACTATCATCAAAATACAAGAATTACTCCCTCTGTAACCTAAATAGATGTCCTAAAATGAGTGTCATGTTTCCTTTTTTGATAGTTAATTGATTAGGCACGAGTCACTAATTATATCCCTCCATAACTTAGTCATATTAAGTCGAGTAGACGAGACATGGGTGAACATAAGGGTAAAAGATGGAAAATCAAACAATTAATAGTGAATGTTAATAATAAAATCAGACATTTTGGGACAGATGGAGTAACAGAAATAACACAAGATCAAAACCTGTTGTAGAAATTGAACTTGACTGATAATCACAATCCTCTTGGTTGAGAGAAATTTGGCGTAGAGCAGCATTTCCTCTATCAACAACTAACAGGGAACATGTAGGCTGAATGTATACCACATCAAAGTCATTTGAGAACTTTGCATCCTCGCTAGGCCCATCCCTATACCCTGCAACATTTGATTTCCCTCCGGCTATGGTCGTGACACCTGCAAATCATATCCAAATTGGCAATTTTCTAAATATTATCCACCAAAGTTTCTTCTGGGAACTATTTGTTCTCACATGAATTACCTTAACCATTGGTCCAAAAGTTCAGTCAGATTAATTCAAATGGTTTATCACAACTTTATACCATTGTTTGCAATTGCACACAAAAGACACACTTGTTACTCAAAAGCTCTACTACTTTAGTGATTTTAAACGCTATACAAAAACCAATATTCAAGTTCTCTTCTAGGTCGAAAGGACACTGTGGACAAGTTGCCAATTTCAAAGTTAAATGAATACCTGCATCTCCAATTTTTCTGATGGCAAGATTTACAGTGTCAGCAACATACACATTTCCTTTATCATCCATAGTCACACCTTTGGGATGATTGAAACGAGCATCACTTGGTTTTCCATCAACATGTCCTGTATAACCCTGAAATGACCCAGCAACCAACCTTGCCCTGCTATCTGCGGGGATAAAAAAAATGAAGAGTAACATAAGCCAAAAAGAAAGCAAAGATCTCTTAATCTGATTATACAAATCAATCATATAAACAAGAACTTATTCAGCTAACAAAAGGGTTTTTTCCTTTTCTTCTTAAAGCACCATAGTTGGAATTATCAAATTCATAGCTCAACAATTACCAACATTTCAATATGAAACAAACTAACCACACAGTTGCATGACTATTTTCTTCAATCCCAACAATGATATATCTAGATAATGTGAAATTGTTACAGCACTCTTTTTGCTATTTGTCTGATAAATCAAACCAGAGTTGTTTCAAAATTTACTGGAAACAAAAGGAACAAACTTACATTGGGACAGTGGTGGAGTGATCTTCACAATGTTACTATTAACTTCATCCACTGCAAAGAGTTCACCGTCCTCAGAAACCTGAATTTGATAAGGAACCACTCCAAGCTGGTTTCCTTCCACAACAGTTTCTACCAAGTACCCATCCTCAAATTCAATAAAATTCCCATCTGTCAAAGGAACAAAACAAAGTGCAGCAATAAGTAGGTTGAAATCATATAAAACACCATGCTGAAAACATCAAAAATTACTTCACATCACCTGATTGGGGACTTTTCGTGGAGGACCTGGTCAATTTGAGAAGATGAGACAAGTGCTTTACTAGTGGTCCTGAATCAATCAAAAACCAACAAAAGTAAGAGAAATTGTTACTCAAAAACAAACAAAAAACAAGCCCACCTATTGTGCAAGTATATGAGAAGAATCAAAAGAAACAACTTCTAAATCAAATAAGATCAAAACAAGCAGACCCATAAACCTAGCATTTGATTAATGGCTCTTGTTCACAAAAAGAGTGCATAAATGGAAGAAATTGAGCTGACCCATCAACCAAAAAGATCAAAAAGACCCAGAAAACATACCAGCTGGAGCAGCATGGGACTGAAGCTGAAGAGTGGAAGCAAGCAGAAGAAGGGCTAAGAAGGAGAGATTGAGGAGGTGCTTTCTCATGCCTCCAGCAAAAAGGGAGAGGAGGGAATCGAGAGAGAGATCGGGAAAGACTGATGAGAGGATTGTGGGTGGAGGCGAGAAAGATTAAAGATCATGACATGAGAGGGTTTGGTTGAGCAAGTGATTATAGATTGTACTTGGTTGCTGAGCAGTGAACTTGGGAACAGTAATGTGAGTGCAAGGCCAGAAGAGTGAGTGGACAGCTTTTTCTTCTCTCCTTACCTTTATGTTATATTTTTTTCAATCTCTTTCCTTAGCCTTTATTTCTATTTTTCTCCCAAAGAAAATTAATGGTATCTACTGTTCATTTTAAAGTTTGGCATATTTAGCACAAGAGAAACAAATAAATAGATTAATTACTTAGTTGGTTTTACTTATATGTTGGGAGTATATTAGTAGACAATACGAAGAGTTATTAGTTACGTTTAGGGTGAGTATGGGTCGGGTTGGACAGTCCATGACTTAATTTTGGGCCCAACTCGGACTTAGCGGGTTGATTATTTTCATGTCCATTCCCGGTCCATGAATAGTGTTGTCCGTTGGACAAGTGGACGAGTTGAGTCCGGACGGGTTTCGGGTTAGTCCAACTCGTCCATAACATTAAAAAAAAACATATTGTACATAAAAGCTAATTGCAAAAATAAATTATATACACAAAAACATATTGCAAAATTAATACTTCAATATCACAAGAATAGATTGTCAATAACATTTAGCGTAGTTTATACAGAAATTGTGTTTTTCGAACTTGTTTGTTAAAAAAAAACTTAAAATGACCCTTTTAACATTAATGTTGGTTGTGCGTGTTTAGTTAGTTAGTTAGTTAATTGGGTAGGGTCGGGTTAGTCTGGACACCCCACTTTATGTCCGTAACCCGGCGTATGATATTTATATGGTGCCCGTTTTCAGCCCGGGTCACTTCGAGTTGAGACTATGAGTGGACGGGTTGGTACGGATTGAGCCGGGTTCACGAGTTGGGCGGGTTGTCCGGACAATTTTGCTCAACCCTAGTTACGTTAGTTATATTCCGCCAAATTTAACTTTTGTATTAGTTTAGCACGCTAGTTAAAATAGATTGAAGAGTATAGATTTTTTTTAAGGTTATGAAAAAGTATTTGAATCTTCGTGTATAAATAACATTGTATTAAATGATAAAAGATTGAGTTTAATATTAAATTATTTTTATAAAAATATTATTTTAAAAATATTTAAAAAATGATTTTTAAACTATTTTTGTTTATTTCAAATATTTTTATTAAAAAAATAATTCTTAAATAAGTTTGTTTTATCATTTGTTTCATGAAAAATATTTTTTTTTAAATTTAAAATATGTTTTTAATTTTTTAAATTTAATTTAGTTTATAGTGTCAATGGTATTACAGTCATTTTTATACAAAATTAAATGTGTTAGACATGATGACTAAAAAATCTATTTTAGTGACTTGGATATATATGACTAAAATAACATTCAGTCTGAGCTCTGTATAGTATCTCTTGGAATACTAATAAAATGCTGCGAATAATTGTAGCGAATCACATATGTCTATTTCCTTTTGATCGGTACTGGTTAAAGTACTCGAAATTTTCGTATTTGTTTAATGAGAAATGAGATATGCAATTTGCGAAACGAAATATAAGAAATAAGGATATTTGCGGGATTGAAATTTTACTATCGAAATATGTGTTCTTTATTTTGTTCGTAATCAAATGACTTACGAATTGGCCAAGTTTATTTTAACTAACAGTATTAAAATTTAAAATATATATATTTAATTCGTTTTTATTTAATTAATAAAATTCGTTTTTACTTTAAAATATTTTTTTCTTCAATAACTGCTTTATATTTAGGGTGTATATTCACGTACAAATGGTATATTCATGTACAAATATACAAATACATGGATGTCGCATGATTTAAGAATCAACGCTTGAGGAAACTAAATTAACGATGGCACATAACGTAATTAATGTGTCTTCCTTATCTAATAACGCACAAATTGTCTTGATGAGAGGGGAAATACGTCATTTGACTATCTAAAGAATTTGAATTGAGATTCTTTTCCTTTATTATTCGCCCACAATATCTTCTTTTCTTTTTCTTTACTATATTCCTCTTTGTTTAGTCCACATACGCCAATTAAATAGTTGCTGAAATGTAATATTCCATTGTGCCATTAAATAGTTTCTGAATTGTAATATTCCATGCTTCCATTTTATCTATAATTCTATGATTACATTTCGTTCATAATTCAATTGTACAAACACTTATTTCATGTATCATTCATTACATGATTCCACTGTTACTATTACATGCCTTTGGTTTTCCATAATTTCATGATTCCATTCGTCATATTGCTTCACTCAAATATTACATGATTTCATTGTCTCATTATGAATTCAACGAGGTGTTTAATATTTCGTGCTTTCAATTACCCAATTTTCATTATTCCATTCCCCGTGTAACGTTTACATGATTCCATTCATCCATACATATAATTTTCATGGTTTCATTGTGCAATTTGAATGCTAGTACTGAATCATTAATGTTCATTTGGAATAATGTAAATAAAAATTATGCATTTGAAACAATGCAACCATGACACTTCCCATGGAACAATAGAAATAATAATCATTTGCATGATACAATGCAAGAATTTGACAGTGCCCATGAAAATATGGGAATACAAATAACCTACATGAAACAATGTGGAAACACATAACACTACTCATGGAACAATGAAAATAAATATATTGTTCATGAAACAATGAAAACATATGAATGTCAATGAAAAATTTTCACAAAACTTCAATAACATCTTCTGATGAATCGATTGGAACATCATTCGAGTCTTATGGTCCTTCATGATTCGATTTTTGCATCTGAGCCCAATACAATAATTCGTAGACAATCAAGCCAACGAAAAACACAGTAAATAAATCCATAATACTTGTGCGTCGGGGTTCGACAACCCCCACCATCCACATCTCCGTATTCTAGCTCTTCCTAGATCTAGTAATTGCGGAACCAAAGAGGCATCAGTAAATCGAAAAAGGAGAATCCATGTCTACCTTACCTCACGTTTTGTCAAAAAATGGCATATGTAGGGCGGGCGCAACAGATTGGATTTGGAGGTGCAGATGTTTGGACACGGTTTCGTAGCGACGAACAGTGGAAAGATCCATAGCATCGGAGCTTCAAAGATTCAAAAAAAGTCAAAATAAAAAATGTTCGCTAAATTAAATAGAATAATGCACAAATATCTCAAAATTTCCTATTATAACAACCATAATTGATTAGCATTAATTCATGAAATTATTATCGTACCTTTTTATTGGTTTTATTGTATACTAATTCATGAAATTAGTGATTAATCTCGGCATTAATAAATTACATTTGATGGATGTAATGTATTCCCATATTTATATCCAAAGCATCATTTGTAAGGATTGCATTCCTATATTCAGGGAAAAAAAAACAGGTAAAGCTTCCAATAATAAGAATTGATGGTTCCAAATCCAATAATAAGAGGTGGGCCTGTTGTGTATGGGCTTGGTATGGTGCATAGGGCTCAGCACATGTAAAGTGTACATCTGTAGACAGTGTAGTGGTTCAACACTTGAACTACTAAGATTTATGGATAATTTATTGATTTTTAAATAATTATTTATGCAGTTAAAAATAAATCATATATATACCAACCAAATTAGACTTGAAAGCCAAGTCAGAAACCAAGGAATGATCCGGTCAAACGTGGCAACTGTTTGTCCACATCATCTCATTCTGTACACGTGTCGAATACTGATTAGTAACCGCGTCGTGGACTTACATACATATAATGCCAAATCATCTTCTTCCCCATTTAACCCTCGGCTCGTTTTTCTCTCATCCAGATCCATCTATCTAGCTGCCGACCAGTTCGTCCCTCGGGTTCGTACAGTTCGTCTCCGTCGTTTTCATGCTTTTTCGAGTTCTGCGATTGCTACTTTTCTGTATTGTTACGCTAAATCTGTGTGATTGTGCTCTCTGATCTGAGCTAACCAATTACCGGTTTTCTTGGATCTGAAAGTAGTTTTTGCTGTGCTGTTTACGGGCTGTTCATATGAGTATGTTGTTTTAGTGTTCAGATCTGTTGAGGAATTGGTTTCATTCCTGTATCTAATTAAATACTATCGAATACATCGAAGCAATTGGTTATCATGTCATGTTTCGGGCAAAATATATGTATTCATCATTGTGTATTTTTGATTTTACAATTGCTCTGTGCTGGATTGTATTTGCTAACTTTGCACCGGCTTTGTAATTGTGTAATATTGTAGTTTAGAATTTTCAGGTGGCAGTTTTCCATCGAAATTGGCACGAGTCTTGATTTTGTTACCATTTAATATGCAAAAGTTTGTAAATTTATAGTAAACGAGCAACTTTCCTTGATTTTGTTATTTCTACTGCACAATTATTCCTACTTTCTGTACACAAAATCAGCTGGGTGTGGAATTTGACCAAGATATGTTTTGGTTAAGGTTCTTAAATTGATTATAGAATTGATATGCATCTTGGGTCTTTGAACAATGATTTAAAGTTACAACCTATAGGCTTCACCTTAACATTGTGGTTGTGCTTCAAGATTATTTATTTGTTCTTACATATATTTGTTCACTGATAGATTGTGATAGCAGTCCTGTGGGGCTTTCTCAAAGCATTGCACACATTTTTGTCTATTGCCAATTTATAATATATAGTTGTTGATCTTTTGTGAATTGCTTGGGCAGGTTCGATTGATTTAGTGCGGGAACAACACCATGGGAGGTGGTTTTAGAGTACTTCATCTTGTTAGGCCTTTCCTTTCATTTCTGCCTGAAGTTCAGAGCGCTGACAGGAAAGTTCCTTTCAGAGAGAAGGTCATATACACTGTGATCTCTCTATTCATTTTCCTGGTTTGCAGTCAGCTCCCTCTGTATGGCATACACTCCACAACAGGGGCAGATCCTTTCTATTGGATGCGTGTCATTCTTGCTTCAAGCCGTGGGACTGTGATGGAGCTCGGGATCACCCCAATCGTAACATCTGGACTGGTTATGCAGCTCCTTGCTGGGTCCAAGATCATTGAAGTGGACAACAATGTCCGTGAAGATCGTGCCCTACTGTAAGTAGCTTGAGAATACTAATTTTATTTGCTAGGTTGTCTAATAGGATATATGGGCCATGCATGGCACATCTTTACTTTGCTTAGTCTTCTTTTTCTCCATGGTGATGCTTCTCTGGGTCCAACAAATTTTCCCTCCAAACATTTTGCGGCGTCATCTGGTTTGTAGAGTGCCAATAGGCATTACTTGGGACACTTTCCTGATACACCTGCAGTATTTCTCTACACTTGACAGCTAAATTTTTATTACCATAGCTGAAACCTGCTGTCCCAAAAATATATAAACTGATGTAATGGTATCCTATTATTAAGCTTTAGTTGGTTGAGTTTATGAGATTTCTGTGTCCCTTTTTATGTTTTAAACATAAGTGGTAAATAAACCGTGCCTTGTCGGGTTGTCCCTTTAATTCTGTGTCCCTTTTTATGTTTTAAACATAAGTGGTAAATAAACCGTGCCTTGTCGGGTTGTCCCTTTGTATGATGATTTGAGAGTAATGGTTGTATCTTATCGTATTGGTTATCTCGGGATAGATCCCACTTGTTGTGCTGTATTAATCTTTAACTAGGACTTCATCTTTTCTTTCAGAAACGGTGCCCAAAAGTTGCTGGGTATTCTAATAGCGGTTGGTGAGGCAGTTGCCTATGTTCTCTCAGGAATGTATGGTAGTGTTGCTCAACTTGGAGTTGGAAATGCCATTCTTATTATCATCCAACTCTGCTTTGCTGGCATAATTGTAATATGCTTGGATGAGCTCCTCCAGAAAGGATATGGTCTGGGATCTGGTATTTCGCTCTTCATTGCAACCAACATCTGGTGAGTGTTTATTTTACTTCTTCTCAATTTGCTTTATTTCCGACCGTACAACCTCATTTGCTGAAGAAAGCTGAGATTTTCCCTTGCAGTGAAAACATTATCTGGAAGGCATTTAGCCCAACAACAATCAACAGTGGACGTGGTGCTGAGTTTGAAGGTGCTGTCATTGCACTCTTCCACCTTCTCATTACTCGAACCGACAAGGTTCGAGCTCTCCGCGAGGCCTTTTACCGGCAGAACCTTCCAAACGTTACAAATTTGCTTGCTACTGTTTTGATCTTCCTTATCGTGATCTACTTCCAAGGGTTCCGTGTGGTTTTGCCCGTGAGGTCAAAGAATGCTCGCGGACAGCAGGGTTCATACCCGATTAAGCTGTTTTACACTTCCAACATGCCCATCATCCTACAGTCTGCACTTGTCACCAATCTGTACTTCATCTCCCAGGTAATTAGGTTGTATGCTGATATGCTCAAGCCCGGTTCAGTCTGTTTTGCTTGGTCATCTAATCAGCAGTACTTTTGTTTGTTATGTAGCTATTGTACAAGAAGTACAGTGGCAACTTTCTTGTAAACCTTCTGGGCAAGTGGAAAGAATCTGAGTACAATGGTGGTCAATATATCCCCGTTGGTGGTATTGCATATTATATCACTGCACCGTCAAGGTGGGTTAAACTCTTGCTCTTCCTGTTCTATTTTTTCATTTGTAATTATTGAAGTTATCTTATGTTCTGAATTTATTGCGGTACTGTTTTTGTTTGCAGCTTAGCCGATATGGCAGCCAATCCTTTCCATGCACTATTCTACCTTGTGTTTATGTTGTCAGCATGTGCATTATTCTCAAAAACGTGGATTGAAGTTTCTGGTTCGTCAGCTAAAGATGTTGCCAAGCAACTCAAGGTGTGATTTCATATTCACCCGTTTGATATGTTGTGTCATTGACATGAATATGAGTGACTATTTTATTCTGCCGAGTATTGAAATATACAATACGTTTGTGTTTCTCAGGAACAACAAATGGTGATGCCTGGGCACAGAGAGTCCAACTTACAGAAAGAGTTGAACCGCTACATACCAACTGCCGCTGCATTTGGAGGCATATGCATCGGAGCTCTGACAGTGTTGGCAGATTTCATGGGAGCGATTGGTTCGGGGACAGGTATCCTTCTTGCCGTGACAATCATCTACCAGTACTTTGAGACCTTTGAGAAGGAGAGAGCGAGTGAGCTCGGTTTCTTTGGTTTCTAAGCGACCATATCTCAGTTAGGGCTATTATAGATGGAAATAGCCGGTGAGCTCCTATGAAAGTTTTGGCTTGCTGAGAGATGTAAGTATAGATGGACCACTAGTACCCTTTTAACACCAAAGGAGGTTGGAGTTGAAGATAGTAACTAGTTGATGAAATAGTTTGTCTACTTGTTGTCTTATTTATTGTGGCGAGAAAGTACAAGTATCGACTGTTTAAATTAATATTTGTTTTATTTGCCTTGCTTACGTGTCAGTGAATCTATATGATTAAAAGTTGATACTCATTCAAGAAAAGGTTGATACTGTCATGTAGGGCTGTTCATTTTACCCGGAAACCCGACAACCCGACCGACACCCGACCCGACTTACCCGGTACCCAACATACCCGATACCCGATATACCCGAACCCGACTAACCGACTAGCAAACCAAGTCGAATATTGGTTCGATTTGTCAAAACCACCGAATACCCGACTACCTGACACTATATATAAAAACATTAATTTTATTTATATTAATTATAAATTAGCCAGCCCAAACCCAACACAAACAACGGCCCAGCCCAACAACGAATAAGTGAACCAAGACCAAGCCCAGCCCACAAACTCATCTGATGCACATTTCAAACTAAAAAACGTTTATATACTGTCATTGAGTTCCATTCGTTTCCGATGTGGGACTCAATGGCACTCTTCTCCTTCAGTGTTACGAGTGTGCGACGTGGCAAGCTCCTGTCCGTTGATCCATTTCGACGAACTCATCTACACCGTCGAATTTGATGTACGTGGCATAACCTACTCCACACACGTACGTCGCTCACTCTCTCTCTCACGACTCTCAGAGTCTCAGACTCAGTCACTCTCTCTCTCTCACACGTTGAATCGCATTGAATGCGATTCAACTACTCCTTTCTTCTCCACCGCTCCTTTCTCTCTGTCTGAAACCCTACACGACCGTCGCCGTCCTCGCCTCGCCTCTGTCTTCGTTCCTCTCTCTCTTTCTCACACACATATCACATCACACAACCCAACGGATCGATTTGGTAGCTAGTTACCGTTCGAATTGATCCGTTGGAGAACTCTTTCTTCCACTATAAATCGTCGATGGTGGAGAGAGGATTCTCCAACGGATCGATTCGACGATGGAGTGGAGTCAGTGGACTGTGAAGGGTTCTCGGCGACGATGTCTGGGGCTCCAACTCCGATGACGGTAAGAATTCCAAACCTGTTGCTTCTGTTTAATTTTTTTCTGGGTTTTCATCTCATCTTCTACTCTTTTCTTCCTTGCATGTCTGAATTTCTGGGTGTGAATTTAGGAATTCGGTTTTGATTTGAGAAATTAGGGTTAGGGTTTGTCGAATTTCGTTTATAATTTAGGGATTTCGGTTTAAAGATGAAATTGGGGGTGGGGAATTACCCAAACTGTTTTGAACTGACAAATTAGGGCTAGGATTTTGGAAAACAGATTTCAATTTTGGGTTTTTTTTTTTCAATTTCATAATTTCGTTTATAATTTGGGGATTTCGGTTTAAAGATGAAATTGGGGTTGAGGAATTACCCAAACTGTTTTGAATTGACAAATTAGGGCTAGGGTTTTGGAAAACAGATTTCAATTTTGGGTTTTTTTTTCAATTTCATAATTTCGTTTATAATTTGGGGATTTCGGTTTAAAGATGAAATTGGGGGTGGGGAATTACCCAAACTGTTTTGAATTGACAAATTAGGGCTAGGGTTTTGGAAAACAGATTTCAATTTTGGGTTTTTTTTTTCAATTTCATAATTTCGTTTATAATTTGGGGATTTCGGTTTAAAGATGAAATTGGGGGTGGGGAATTACCCAAACTGTTTTGAATTGAAAAATTAGGGCTAGAGTTTTCGAAAACAGATTTCAATTTAGGGTTTTTTTTTCAATTTTAGAATTTCGTTTATAATTTGGGGATTTCGGTTTAAAGATAAAATTGGGGGTGGGGAATTACCCAAACTGTTTTGAATTGAAAAATTAGGGCTAGGGTTTTGGAAAACAGATTTCAATTTGGGGATTTTTTTTTCAATTTCAGAATTAGTTTATAATTTGGGGATTTCGGTTTAAAGATGAAATTGGAGGTGGGGAAATACCCAAACTGTTTTGAATTGAAAAATTAGGGCTAGGGTTTTCGAAAACAGATTTCAATTTAGGGTTTTTTTTTCAATTTTAGAATTTCGTTTATAATTTGGGGATTTCGGTTTAAAGATAAAATTGGGGGTGGGGAATTACCCAAACTGTTTTGAATTGAAAAATTAGGGCTAGGGTTTTGGAAAACAGATTTCAATTTGGGGATTTTTTTTTCAATTTCAGAATTAGTTTATAGTTTGGGGATTTTGGGTTAAAGATGAAATTGGGGGTGGGGAATTACCCAATCTGTTTAGAATTGACAAATTAGGGCTAGGGTTTTGGAAAACAATTTTCAATTTGGGGTTTTTTTTTTCAATTTCAGAATTAGTTTATAATTTGGGGATTTCGGGTTAAAGATGAAATTGGGGGTGGGGAATAACCTAATCTGTTTAGAATTGACAAATTAGGGCTAGGGTTTTGGAAAACAGATTTCAATTTGGGGGGTATTTTTTTCAATTTCAGAATTAGTTTATAATGCCCAATTTGTCCAATCTGTTTATGTTCAACAGAATTACCCAATCTGTTTATGTTCAATTTTCAATATAATCTGTTTAGGTTTAGGGTTTGTCATGCAAGTTTATACTGTTTTGAATATTAATTAGGCAATGTGTTTACTGTTTTCAATATTTCCTATTTAGGTTTAGGGTTTCTCATGCAAGTTGATCATGCAATATTTTCTGTTTAGGTTTAGGGTTTGTAATGCAAGTTTATCATGCAATATTTTCTGTTTAGGTTTAGGGTTTCTCATGCAATATTTTCTGTTTTGAATATTGATTAGGCAATGTGTTTACTGTTTTCATTATTTTCTGTTTAGGTTTAGGGTTTGTCATGCAAGTGTATCATGCAATATTTTCTGTTTAGGTTTAGGGTTTGTCATGAAATATTTTCTGTTTAGGTATCTAATAAGAATTGTGCTTGATTTTGCTAATACTTGTTTATTCTTGATTACACGGCAATAGGATGATGCTGCTCGGGAAGTTGCTGCTCGGGAAGCTGCTGCTCGGGAACCAAGAGCTGCTCAGGCTGCTGCCATTGCTCATACTGTTGAGCAATGTGCAGCAGCCCCAGGTACTCTCGAATCTCCCTTGAAAAAAACTAGAAAATATAGTCATGTATGGAATGATTTTCACCTACCTTCCCCTAATGAACACGGTGTTTTGTATGCACATTGTAAGCATTGTGTAGCTAAGTATAAGGCTGATAGTAAAGATTGTGGCACAACAAATTTGAATAAGCATATTAAAATTTGTAAGGGTCACCCGGATAACAATCCCACAAATCAGTCTATACTTAATTTTACAATTACTTCTGATGGCATTTCAAAATTAGGTTCATGGGTACTTGATCAACAAGGGGGTAGACAAGATTTGGTTAGGATGCTTATCATGCATGAATTGCCCCTTAGTTTTGTAGAACATGAGTATTTCCAACGGTTTATAAAAAAAATCCAGCCTCTATTTCATATTCCAAGCAGGAGCACGATCACAAGAGACCTTGGCGAGATGTATAAAAGCGAGAAGGATAAGTTCAAGGAATTCGTTCGACGGAAGGCTCCTAGGGTGCCCCTCATAACGGATACATGGACAAGCAATCAACTCATCAATTATATGTGCATCACCGTCCACTACATTGACGATGATTGGAAGCTCCATTCGCAAATCGTATCGTTCTGTCAAATCAATAGCCACATGGGGGAAGACATTGGTAAGACGCTTGAGCAATGTCTTCATGAGTGGGGGATTGATAGGCTTATGTGCATTACTTTAGATAATGCAACAAGCAATGATGTTGCTGTCCACTTTATGAGGAGGAAAATGAACTTGGTGGGGAAGACCATCTTAGGAGGGAAGTTTTTACACATGAGGTGTTGTGCTCACGTCATAAATCTTATAGTGAAGGAGGGTTTGACTTTGCTCGGGAACCCGGTGGAAAAGATTAGGGTTGCGGTTCGTTTTTTTAAACAATCTGCCGCTAGGATGAACAGATTTAAGGAGTGTGTGGCTGCCGCTGGGCTTGATTGCAAGAATTCACTTGTTCTTGATGTTTCTACTAGGTGGAACTCCACCTTCTTGATGCTTCAATCTGTCGTAGCCTTGGAGCCTGCCTTCGAAAGGTATGATAGCGAGACCGCCCTTCTTCGACATGAGCTGGAGTCAAAATTCATGAAGGGTTCAACAGAGCCGTTGGGTATGTTGGTGGAGGAAGATTGGACATACATCAAGAAGTTCATGGACTTCTTCGAGCATTTTTTTGTTGTTACCAAGAGGGTTTCAGGCAGCAAATATGTCACGTCTCACACTTTTTTGGATGAAGTTAATTCCATATTGGAGATCATCAAAGAGGGACAAGCGGGGGCAGAGCATAACTTCAACATCACAGCAATATCAAACAAAATGAGGGCAAAATTCGACAAGTATTGGTCGAATGTATCCCAAATGAACTTGCTAATTTTCATAGCATCTATTTTCGATCCGAGGAACAAGTTAGATGTTGTGAAGTATGCTGTGGATAACATGTACCCTCCTGATATTGCTGCAACCTTACAGCTTCAGATAAAGAATGTTTTGCAAGAATTGTTTGATGAGTATGTTTCCAATGCATCTGCAGTAGGTAGTAGCACTACACCTTTTCCTGGAGGTGCACCTACTACTACTACAAGTGTTGTTGTTCCTAAGCCTGCTAGGAAAACACTCCGTGGACCATTTGATCAAACTCAAGTTCTTGAAGATGGTGTGAAAAAGATAGAGCTGGACAAATATATGACGGAAGATGTAGAGAGCAATGAGGAAAAGTTTGACATCTTGGGATGGTGGAAGAACAACTCATCTAGATTCCCGATTCTCTCTACACTAGCCATGGATCTTTTGGCCATACCTATCACATCCGTATCATCCGAGTCAGCTTTCTCAACGGGTGGTAGGGTTCTCAATGACTTCCGAAGCGCCTTACTACCGACTACAGTGGAAGCATTAGTGTGCACTCAAAGTTGGATTCGAGGAACAACATCTGTAAGCGGCTTTGAGGAGGTATTGCACGAGAATGAAGAGGTCGAGCGAGGTAATTGAATTGGACAACTCTCTAATTAAATCCTCAAATATTTTCTATTTTATCAATTATGGACAACCCCTAATTATCTTTATTAACGTACAGATTTAATTCGTTATGCTACTCAAGCTACGGAATGAGGCTCCCTCTTGGATGGTGTTCAAGTTTAAGTTTGCTTTAATTTTTTGAGTTCGATTGAACACTATGGTGATGTTTGAACTTGTTGTTCACTTTTGATCACCTTCTTTTGGTACTACTAGTGGTGAATGGTGATGAACACTTAGTTCATTTTTGTATGCTCAAAACTTCATGAATGTGTTTGTTTGTTTGAGCAAAGTATTATCTAATGAAAAGTTTGAGCAAGTATTGCTCTTTGGCCATATTTTATACTGTTATGAATTATATGAGAATGTTTAAACTAACTTGTACATATATATACATATTTTATACTGTTATGAATTATGATTTGTTATAATACTTAGTTACTTACTAGTTACTTGTGTTTTGTTGGAATGGACAAAT
>OY987312.1:2193555-2335761 GCA_963920655.1 Geranium rotundifolium
GCAGAATAAGAGATAAATGCACTGAAATCGGGGTTTAAATACTTATGACTGCGCACATTGCATCTGTGCGCAGTCATAAGTATTTTGATTGGTTGACTTCCATGGTTGACTTTAACTTCGGTCGCCTCATCGACTATGATCCCGTGGTTCGATTTGTGTAAAAATTGTTGTGTATAGGTAATCCATGATTCTCTACATATCCTACGGTTTCGATTTTCATAATTCACTTTTCCTACGTTCGTTGATTGTAGATTGTTAAATCGTACAATGTGAACCCTTATTTTCAATATACATAAACTTGTACATCGAAGACGATTCAATGTTGGAAAAAAAAATGAATCCAACCGTACGGATGAGACCGAATATATGATTCTCGTTTACTCGTAAAATATTGAATAATTTTATTGAGAAATCAATATCGATAAAGTACCCGATGAGTCGCGGACACGTGTGTATATACCAAGATCATCAATTTTTCCTACGTTTTAGTCGATATTTAACAATTTTTTTGTGCGCAGTGAATATCGACAAATTTTATAGCCAAATCAAGACTTGAGGTAAAAAAAAATTAATCGAGAGCATCGGAAATTGAGGTCAAACATAGATTTGACCTAGATAGTCAAAGGTCAACAACTTAAGGACGGCGCACAATTATATGCGCGCAGTCCTTAACACTTCAAAAATTTTCTAAGTGTTAAGGACTGCGCGCATATAACTGCGCCCAGTTCTTAACACTTAGAATATTTTCTAAGTGTTAAGGACTGCGCGCATATAACTGTGCGCAGTCCTTAACACCTTAGAAAGTTTTCGAAGTGTTAAGGACTGCGCACAGTTATATGCGCGCAGTCCTTAACACTTAGAAAATTTTCACACTTTTTTCTACACTTTTTTCTCACACTTTTTTCTACACTTTTTTCTAATATTGAAATTTTTTCTTACACTTTTTTCTACACTTTTTTTGAACTGAACACATTTTGCAAACATTGAAATTTATTATCAATTCAAAAGGAAATTACAACACTTTCAATCAGATACATAATCTTCATGTCCTTCCATATCGCTGTTGTCGGATGCACTACTACTATATTCTTCTATGTCTGGTGGTATGTCGGCAATTTGAACGGGCGGTATATTTTTTTGTAACTGAAAACTGCTAAGATCTATTGTTATTCCTCCCGGCCTGTCAATCTCAATTCTGTTCGTGTTTGGCTCTTGGTAAGGCTCGTTCACCTCGTACGTGGGGGCTTCGGCTGTACGGGCTAGTGTCTTCGGGTTGTAACAACCCCTATGGTTGACAAAGTTCACAACTTTCCACCCGCGACCAGTTCTCGGATCTTCGACATAGAAAACCTGTTTCGCCTTTAAGGCAAGACAGAAAGGGTTCTCCCTGTGACAATTGGTTGTCGTGTTAACCGACATCAACCCCCGATCATGCCTTAACCTGCTCTCATCGTACCATCTACACTTGAACACAACCACATGCAAACTCTGGGGGTATTTAAGTACGCAGACGTCCAGAAGAACACCAAAATATGTCTTGTCGATCGTTTCTATCATTATTCTAGAATTTTGATTCACTCTCCTTTCGTCTAATCGTTGACAGACGAACTTCACGCCATTTACTGTACATTGCGAATATATGCTCGAACTCTGGGGTCCATGAGAAAGCAACGTCAATTCATTCTTATACCCAGGATTTCGCATCTGTAATAACAATCAAAGTTGGGTTTAGTCCAAAACGAAGACAATAATTAGTACACGCGATTTTAGATTTGAGCACTTACACATTTTGCAAATTTTTTGTTGAAGGAAATGACCCGATCTTCAATGCTGCCATTGGGTCGATTTCTTTTGAACCAGTTTTCATGCGTGTCTACGAATATATCCATCTCTGAACAATTCTCCGTGACTGTCCAATGGGCCCAAAACAACTCATCTCTTGGCAATTTTGAATTGCGAACGACGCTACGCAATTCAATCAACTGAGACACTACCGAGATGTCATGTACCATGGTTGCATTCACCGCGTCGGGAATGGGCGAGGTACCCCGATTTAGGTACATGCGAGTAAAAATAACTGACTCGTGCATCAAATATTGTTGCGCTATGCACCCTTCAGGATATCGCATGTTACGCACACTTCTCTTGTACTCACCGAGTTGCCTGCACGTTAAAGTATAAATTCAACTTCATTTAAGATGAAATGAACTGTACTAGCCAATAACTTAAATATCACATACCTTTCAATCGGAAACATTCACGTGAAGTGAACTAGTTCAGTTCGCAAAACTTGATCTGCAAGATGTATAGGTAGGTGGGCCTGTATTGTGAAGAATGCCGGGGGAAAAATCATCTCCAACTTGCACTGAATCATCGCGATGTCTTCTCTCATCTGGATGAGGGTGGATTTTTTTAACTCCCTGGCACACAACTTCTGAAAAAATGTTCCCAACTCGACCAATACGTCTGCTACTTCTGAATCGACGTATTTTTGAATCATAATCGGAAATATCCTCTGAATCAACACGTGACAGTCGTGCGTCTTGAGCACGTAAAATCTTTTGTCTTCCTTTATTTTATTCTTCAGACTTCCCGCATAACCACTTGGGTACTTGACCATCCTAAGATGGTCAAGTACTTCTCCACGATCTTTTGGCTTCACAACATACCCTGCCTGAGGGAGAACCCATTTTCCGTCATTACCATGTACATGCCAAAGATGCGGTCGCACGTTCAAATCCTGTAACGTGAATCGGGCCTTCTCATCATCCTTAGTCTTCCTACCAACTCCCATCTCGGTGCTCATAACATTGTCGCACACATTCTTCTCTATATGCATCACATCAAGGGCATGTCTCACTTGATGAGTCTTCCAATAATCCAGCTCCCAGAATATGCTTTTGTGTGTCTAACAATACTTCTCCCGAGTTGCCCTGGGTTTCAACAGCGGGTCCAAACTCTGTACTGGATATTCATTTTGCAATATGAATGAAAATACTTCCTCCCCAGAGCAGATACGATGCGCGTCTCTTTCTTCAACTGTTCCATTAAAAGCCTGTCTCGCCCGACGCAATCGATGCCTTCGATGTAAGTACCTGCGTGCACCCAAGTACGACGTTCTCCCCCGTTTATGAGTGGAATCAATGTCGTCCATGCATATAGGACAAGCCTTGTAACCTTTTGTTTGAATTCTACCCAACATGCCTAGCCCTGGATAGTCGCTAATCGTCCACATCACTGCAGCACGCATTTGGAAAGCTTCATCCTTAAACCCATCCCATGTCGGAACACCTTGATGCCATAGTTCCTGCAACTCATCGATCAATGGCCTCATAAAATTATTCAAACATTTACCTGGTGACTTTGGACCAGATATCAACATCGTCAGCAGATTGCATTCCTTCTTCATTGCCATTGATGGGGGGAAATTTAGCGGGATAGCGACGACGGGCCAAAGGCTATAAGGCGGTGTGTTTGGTCCGAACGGACAGAAACCGTCAGTTGCAATGGCGAGGCGCACGTTACGAATTTCTGCTGAAAAACTTGGGTATGTCCTGTCAAACGTAATCCAATCTTCCCCGTCTGCTGGATGTTCGAGTGTATCATCGTCCACCCTCTCCCGCTCCCCGTGCCAACACATCCACTCAGACGTCTCAGGTACGGCAAATAGTCGCTGCAAACGCGGTGCCAATGGAAAATACCATAATGTCTTCTTTGCCACAGTCAAACTTCCAGCATATTCGTACCAACAATCTCCACATACTGGACACTCTGTGGAATATATGTACTCTTTGTAGTACAATATGCAACCGTGGTAACATGCATCATATTTTACCAACGACAATTCTATTGACTTCAATTTCTGCTTTGCTGATGCGTAGTTTGCCACATGCGCATTGGGTTGCGGCAACTTGCTGGAAACGTACGCAGCTACATCGTCAAATGCCGTGTCTGTCATCCCCGTCTTATGTTTGATTGACAGAATTTGCAGCAGTGCGGCCAACGCTGTATCATCATTACCATCATACAATGGTTTCTCCATCTCTGCCACCAACTGCTTGTACTTTCTCGTCATTGCTCTAGCAGCATCAGCATCTACTTGAATCGCCATATCAGTTGCTTCTCCAAGTGGTTCAACTCTAACATCTCGCCATGGGTCTACATCATGCACGAACTGATGAACATGATCAACCACGGGACTGTGAACAGGGGAATAACGAAGACCCTAGTTACCGCTCTCTCCGACTTCTCCCACTTCGCCATGTTCGGTCCATATTGTATAATATCCCATGAACCCTTTCTTAAGTAAATGTGTACAAATGATCGGCATCTCGTAGAAACGAAAATTACAACTTGTCGAACACGGGCACTTGAATCGATCTGGGCCGTATTGTATACCATTTTCTCTCGCAAAAATTACGAAACTGCTAACACCTCTCTTGAAAGCATTTGTTGACCTATCCATTCCCATCCACGATCGATCCATTTTTTATCTACGTTTTCAACAATCACTAATTACTAAAACGATATATATACTTACAATGATATATATACTAACAAACGATAATCACTAAATTCTATTTCAAAATAAAACGATATATATACTTACGATGATATATATACTAACAAACGATAATCACTAAATTCTATTTCGAAATAAAACGATATATATACTTACAAACGATAATCACGAAATAAAACGATATATATAACAATGGACACACGTACATACCTTACAATGGACGAGAAAGTGTGAGTGACGATGTCTTCGGATTGTTGATGAGTTTATTTGCCTCTACAAGTCGTATATGTGAACCCTCAATTTGTACCTCCCAACACAACAACAACTATCCAAAATCACTACCACAACACACAACATCAACTTTCTGCCATTTATTGGCAGAAAGTTGATGACTGCGCACCCACAAATGTGTGCAGGCACAAGCTAAGGACTGCGCACATACAATGTGTGCGCGGTCCTTGGCAATGGTCTCATGTGCAACGGCTATACATCCGACCGTTGTCCACCAACGGGCAATTTTAGTGAATCTCTACGGACTCCGCACACAAATATATGTGCGCAGTCCTTACCTTGTAACTGCACACTTTTGTGTGCGCAGTCCTTGCGTTACATTA
Source organism: Geranium rotundifolium (assembly GCA_963920655.1). Taxonomy (NCBI): domain Eukaryota; kingdom Viridiplantae; phylum Streptophyta; class Magnoliopsida; order Geraniales; family Geraniaceae; genus Geranium; species Geranium rotundifolium. Next base: position 2,198,692 of record OY987312.1, read on the forward strand.
TGCCTGCGCACATAGACTGTGCGCAGTCCTTGCCTTGGCTTAGGACTGCGCACGTTCTCTATGTGCGCAGTCGTCATAACAAAATGGTGTAGTGCTGGTAGGCAAACGAAAGGTCGAAGAAACATTATTGCAAAATGATTTTTTACAACTCCTTGAAACAACAAGAGAGTAAGCCAACTCCCACCTTAAAATTCATAATTTAGGAATAAGGAGTAGATAGGAGGTGACACGTGGCACCCATAAACATTACCATTATAGATATAGTAGATTATTACATGTTCAAATAGTTTTACTCAATAAAATATTTGTAAAATTTTAATATAAATATTTTTTTGCACAATCAAATAAACTTGAAGCTTATGATACATGTGTATATTTAAAATTTACACTGAATGTATATAATTAATTAGTTAAATTTTAAATGAGCCGGTTCACAACCCTACCAAACTTGAAATATTAACATTAAATTTGACTTGTTATCAAATGTATAACTTTTATCTCGATCTAGATTACGTCGAACTTGAATATAATACTTAACGAATAAAACTCGAGCAATTTCTTAAAATTTAACTCACGAGGCTCTTTAATCTTAAAAAATGAAGCTCAAACTTTTTTGTAACGAATTTAAACCAAATTGTGGTTCCTACGGATGTTGGCTATTTTATATGATGGAAAGATGTCCATCCATATGTCGCGACCTAAGACGACGATGCTCAAATCAGAAGATGTCTATCCAGAAGTCTCGGACATAACGATCTAACATCTCGCTAGAAGACTTTCTGGAGTTTCCTTAATTAGATCCTAAATAGATCTTTTAGGAAACCCTAAATAGATCCTCATCCATTTTCTACAAATAGATGCTCGTTCCATTCCGTAGAAGATGGTGTTGTGTAGTTATATCTTGGTTTATAATATATAGAGTTCCTAAGCGTGTTCGACTAGCGTGTTAGGAAGCTGGGAAACATGTCTCTCAAAATGTCAAAGACAATCATCTACTTAAATCCCAGGAAAAGATGTCTATACCCCTAACGGTGGTAGAAGCTCAGAGAAAGCTGGAAAAGGAAAAGGAGTATAGTGCCACGAATGTGAAGGTTTTGGTCACATCCAGAAGGAATGTCCTAACTTTCTAAGGAAACAAAAGAAGTGATATAAAGTTTCCATGTCTGATAATGAAGAAGAGGACAACGATGAAGAAGAGGACTAGCCTATCATGCTCGAATACAATAATCATGTGTAACCAAGGCTCTGATACCATTGAAGAAATTTTGAGGGCTCCAATCAATTAATTTCATGCGCATACAAGAAATTAACATCAAAAGTCCTTATTAATTTACAGATCTTATATGATCATTAATTGATCATGAGATCTAGGCTACAATAATAATTCATGGAGAACAAAGAGAAAACATAGTCATGGTTGTCAGACTTCGTGGTAATCACGGCAAGGAACTGGAGAACAACACGTTTTGTGATTTTTGTGATGAAGAAGAGATAGCCCATGAGTTCTCGGCTCAAATTATTCCTCAACAGAACGGGGATGTGGAAAAAAAGAACATGACTCTTCAGGAGAGGACCAGAGTCATTCTCGCCAAAGATTTGCCTACACATTTTTGGGCTAAAGCGCTCATTATCGCTTGCCATATTCACAACAGAGTAAGTATTCGACCAGGTACGAACACAACTTCTTATGAAATATGGAGGGGGAGAAAGCCCTACCTCAAGTACTTTCGCAAGTACTTTCGTATCTTTGGCTCGATATATTACATCTTAGTAGACAGAGGGACCTAAGGCAAAATATCGATCCGAAAAGTGATGAAGGGATATTTCTGGGATATTTCCAAAATAGCAGAGCATACCGAGTATTCGATGTGGTCATAAACGATACCGACCTTATCTTTGAGAATATTGGTAGTGAGGAAGCAGCTGTGCCACATATCACTGAGGATGTTGAACCGCAAGATGTCAAGACAAGTGTCGCAGACAAAGAGACATACAAAGTTAGTGACCGCAAGATGTTAAGACAAGTGTCGCAGACAAAGAGACAGACAAAGTTAGTGATATCAGTTCAGACATTGTCGCTACCCCGGTGCCAGATCAGAGATTCCCTTCTAGAAAAGGTATAAAAGGATCATCCAGTACGAGAAATATACGTAGCCCAACCTAAAGGGTTCGTCGATCCAAGCGATCTAGGCCACATCTACAAACTCAAGAAAACTCTAGGAGGAGTGGATCAGACATTGTTCGTAAAGAAGGAAGGACACAACATCATGATAGCTCAAATTTATATAGAAGACATTGTCTTTGGAGGGATGTTCACCAAAATGTTGGAACATCTTGTGGGACATATGCAGTCCAAGCTTGAGATGAGCATGGTGGGATAATTAAACTATTTCTTGGGGTTTCAAATTAAGCAGAATTGTGTAGCCCTCTTCACGGATGAGTCTGAATACATAACTGCTGGAAGTAGTTGTTCCAAAATATTATGGATGAAACAGATGTTGTTGGACTGTGATGGCCAATAAAATGGCATGACATTGGTCTGTGACAATGTCAGTGCGATCAATATATCCAAGAATCCAGTACAACTTAGCAAGACTAAACACATAGACACTCGACATCACTTCATCAGTGGTCTAGTTAAAGAGAAGAAGATTAAACTAGAATGTCCCCTCACAGAAAGACATCTAGCCGATATTTTTACTAAGGCTCTCGATATAGCTCGGTGTGAAAGCCTACGCTCCTCAATAGGGCTTTTCTCATTAGAGCCCTCCTCAAAAGCCTAATGCCAAAGGAAGGGGAGCAGTGGATCAATATGTGTATGATCCACATCGCATCATGGGCCGTCTGTTACTCAAAGCCTGCAAAAGGATGCCCCTCAAAAAGTTATCAAAAGGGAAAGAAAAGCCTACAGAAAAGTTTTTCAAAATATTGTCCTATATTCTCGGTCCCAATATTCGAGAAACTCTACAACTACCTCTTTCTGTACATTACCTTTGTTTTGCTCCAACAGGTTTCTCTCCTAAAAGGTTTGTAGTTCTGTGGTTAATTCTTCCCTTTTTGCAAAATCTCTATCAATCATGGTGGGAACGAGGAGTGGAAGGGTTGCAGTAAATTTCGCCAAGAAGAAGGCGATGAGACTAAAATCGATGTCTCATTCTCGATCAAGCTCGGAGAAGAATGTAGAGAGTAACAAGAACATGGTCAAGGTTCGGGGCCTCCGTCCGAAGCGGTCCAAGAAGAGCACTGAAATCTCAGAGCCATCTGAGGCTCCAGTTGTTGAGACAAATGCTGCTGCTAAACAAGCCACACATGTGAAGACTCTGATAGACCATATGCAAGGTACCTCTGTATATCCTCCTTCTCAAAACCCTATATCAAGAATTTATAGTATATCCCCTATTCAAGATTCGGTTATCAAGGGCTGAGATGGTGATGAAATACCTGGGGAGGTGTTAAAGGTGATACCTTTGAGAACTATTTTTCCAACCGAAGTGGTCGGTTCTGATGTTTGTCAAAAGGGCCAGGAAGATGTTCCTGAGGCATCTGATTTGTTCAAAGAGGTGGATGAAGATCCTAGCCAGTACCTCAATAGTACTGAGGGTGCACAGGATGAAGTTAGGGTTGCAATTCAGGTAGGAGTCTCTAGAGATGCTGAGGGGCTAGTGTCAAATGTACAGGTTGAAGAAAGAGAAGGTAAAACAATTGTGTCTAATACAGAGTAGGAAGATGTGGCTGATGATGCCCCAAAAGTTTTTTCAGTTGATGATATGTGTAAAGATGTCCAGAACGATGTTTAGGACAATGTGCACCAAGGTGTTCAAGAAGATATCTTGAAGGATGTTCGTGAGGAAGTTCAGGACGATGCTCCTGAAGATGTTGAAGAAGAAGAGGCTCATGTTGACATAACTGTAGAAGTTCTTGCTGAAATAAATAGCGGTGCAAACGAGAGTGAAGCTACACTATCTGCTGAGAAAGAGGTTGCAGATGACTCCAAATCAGCTAATGAAATTTGTACTGGAAGAGACGAAGCCGTGCCCTCGAAAAAAGATAATATTGTTATGTCCAACTTGCAATCAAAGAAGAGAAAGAAGAAGAAAAAGAAAGTCAGTGTGCCTGAGAAGAACACATCTAAGAAGAAAAAGAAGATGATCGTGGAAAAGAAATCCACAAACAAAGATAGCAAGAAACGAAAGTCAAGCAGTATGTCTAGTCCTGCCAAAAAGAAAACCAAGAAGTCTGTAAGGATGTCGAAACTTCTGGTCGATGAATCTTCCTCTGTTGAAGGGGATGTGGTTGAGGAAATTATGGAGAAAGTGGCTTCTGATCCAAAGTATGTGGGAGGACAAAAGCTACCCAAGAATGTGCCCATAGTCTCTGTAGACAACATCTCATTCCATCATGCTGAATCAACTTTAAAGTGGAGGTTTGTCGTCCTAAGGAACATCTTTCTTGAGAAAGAACTATCTTCCGAAGCAATGAGAATGGAAGAGATTATGGATCTAATCACCGATGCAGGAATGCTCCAAAGTGTCACCAATATAGGTACATATTACCCTTCCCTTGTCAAGGAATTCATTGTTAATATGACTCCTGGTTTTAATAACCACACAAGTACCGAATTCAGAAAATTTTATGTTAGAGGGTAGGCTTGTAATTTTTCTGCTGAAATTATAAATGTGTAGTTACGACGGTTTTAGAGATTGGCTGATTTTTAAAGGAACTGAAGAAACATGTTACAAAGAATGTCGAAGCATCTTCTACGACATCGTGTGTGACATTGTGGACGGCGTCTCGGCAAACATCCTAATCGACAGAAATCAGGAAAGTGCAGTTTCGGCAGAAAAACAAGAAGACGATTAGGAAATTCCAGAACGACTCCTAGTCTGAAAAGAAGAAAGACGACAATTAAGAGGAAACCCTTTAGGGTTAGTACTCATCCTCGATTGCTATAAAAAGCTTAGGCTACCCCCTTAGCAATCGTGTGGTTCTTTATTTGTTTCCTAGCAACAATTTGCAAGGTTCTTAGACGTGAAGGTCTGCGGGCTAAGAAATTGCAGATTGAGCTAAGGATATTGTGCATCACATAACTATTGAGAGTTAGGTGATTGAGGGTTTATTAAACGCGTGAGTGAAGACTGCACGCAACCACCAAGTTGTTGAAGACTTGAACTGACAGAGCAAGGCGATTTTGCTCGAAGAGTGGAATCAAGACAAAGTCTTGGATTCAGGGGGAGACCCTGAGATAGATTGCATTGTAAAACGTAGCATAAAGTATAGATCTAGGGATGATCACATGTACTTGTATGTTCTGACGAATTACTGATAAGTGAAATCTTTCCACTAGGCTGAGAGCCCCCAGACGTAGGTGACGTTGCACCGAACTGGGTAAACAATCTGCTGTGTCATTGTTTATAGCTTTATATTTACTGTCCTGCATTATCTACGCAAGAAGTCAGACACAACGTTATAGCTTCTTCTGTAACATTGTGTGTGACATCTTGCACGACTAGCTGATCAGAATTTCATATACATCTCGAAGAAATTCGGGATGATGTAGTACAACCTGAAGCAATTCGGGATCATAATACTGAAGATATAGAGGTTATGGAGCCTGAGCTGGTTATAGAGACAGAACCGACACTTGCTAATATTCCGGATGGTCCACGGCGATCTGGAAGACCAAGTCAACCACCTGTTAGATATGGGTTTCTCGTGTCTAACGATGATGACTTGGTAATTATGGATTCGGATGATCCATCAACTTTTCAGGAAGCCATAGCCGGGGCCGACTCTGAGAAATGGCTAGAAGCCATGAAAGAGGAAATGCAGTCCATGTCAGATAACCAAGTCTGGAGCTTGGTTGATCCAACCGCTGGTGTAAAAGCCATTGGTTGCAAGTGGGGCCATTGGTGGCTCCATAACCTCTATATCGTCAGTATTATGATCCTGAATTGCTTCAGGTTGTACTACATCATCCCGAATTTCTTCGAGATGTATATGAAATTCTGATCAGCTAGTCGTGCAAGATGCCACACACAATGTTACAGAAGAAGCTATAACGTTGTGTCTGACTTCTTGCGTAGATAATGCAGGACAGTAAATATAAAGCTATAAATAATGACACATCAGATTGTTTACCCAGTTCGGTGCAACGTCACCTACGTCTGGGGGCTCTCAGCCTAGTGGAAAGATTTCACTTATCAGTAATTCGTCAGAACATACAAGTACATGTGATCATCCCTAGATCTATACTTTATGCTACGTTTTACAATGCAATCTATCTCAGGGTCTCCCCCTGAATCCAAGACTTTGTCTTGATTCCACTCTTCGAGCAAAATCGCCTTGCTCTGTCAGTTCAAGTCTTCAACAACTTGGTGGTTGCGTGCAGTCTTCACTCACACGTTTAGTAAACCCTCAATCACCTAACTCTCAATAGTTATGTGATGCACAATATCCTTAGCTCAATCTGCAATTTCTCAGCCCGCAGACCCTCACGTCTAAGAACCTTGCAAATTGTTGCTAGGAAACAAATAAAGAACCACACGATTGCTAAGGGGGTAGCCTAAGCTTTTATAGCAATCGAGGATGAGTACTAACCCTAAAGGGTTTCCTCTTAATCGCCGTCTTTCTTCTTTTCAGACTAGGAGTCGTTCTGGAATTTCCTAATCGTCTTCTTGCTTTTCTGCCGAAACTGCACTTTCCTGATTTCTGTCGATCAGGATGTTTGCCGAGACGCCGTCCACAATGTCACACAAGATGTTGTAGAAGATGCTTCGACATTCTTTGTAACATGTTTCTTCAGTTTCTTTAAAAATCAGCCAATCTCTAAAACCGTCGTAACTACAATCTCCCCCTTTGGCTATTTTTAAGGACATCATTCTTCATCGTATTCTGCGTCGCATTTGTCGTCTCGTCGATCGGCAGTGTCCTGCGTATCATCGCGTCTTCGATCATCGCGTCTTGCGTCTTCGCGTCGTCTCTATCTTTCTTCCTTGTATCATTGTGATCGCGCGCGTATATCTAACTTTAAACTTACTCCCCCTTGCTGGCTCAAAAAAAGCCAAAATTTAAAAAAATATTGTAACAAAGCAGGGTAATAAGAACCAAATCCAAACATAACTCACACTCATTCTCAATCAGCAGTCGAGAGTTAGTGTGATACAGTGTTCAAAAAAAATTACAAAATAAAAGTGTTCAGGTTGTTCGAGAATCAGAAAGTTCATGAAATTTAAACAGAGCTGCTGCTAGAACTTGCAGTCTCTTCTTCAGTCGCTTCAGTGGAGGCATCTTGGGTAGATTCTTCTGGATCATTAGGCAGAGAGGTGGTGTCATCATCTTCGGAGCCAGGAGGAGACATAGATTTCAGCAGGTTGGCGCAATGTGATCGGCGCTGGGAGAGATGCTTCAGGGCTGTCTTCAAATTGACGATGTCCTCGTCAAGCACGGCTATCTCTCGTTGAAGCATTACTGCATCCCTGCTGGTGGTCTTGGTTAGAGGGGCGGCACTTGTGGCTCGACTGGTCGTTGCATTGGCTTCTGGCCTGACAAGATCAGGAACATGCTTGCCCTCAAACAATTTGTGGCTCACCACAATCAGTCCTCCTCTTTTGCCAAGCTTATTCGTTGTTTTCAACACTTCGGGGTGTTGATGTACAAGCAGCTCAGAGATAAGAGATGGAAAGAAAATAGGTATTTTTACAGCAATTGATCTGGCATGACGAATAAGATGATCAATCACAAATTGCCCAAAGTCAAGTGTAGACCCAGTACCTATTTTGAAGATTAGGATAGCCAACTCTGGTTTGATAGACGATGCGTGAGTAGAAGGAGCCCAATTTGCTACTCCTATGCGGAAGAGAATGGAGTACTTGGAAGTAAGATCTGATGCTGCCACAGTGCCTTTGGTTGGCCACTTTCTGATTTATCTCCGGTAATCTCACGGAGTACTTTGTTCAGGTCAGGTGGAGGCATAGATCGAACCCGCTTTCTTCCCAGGAAGTCATTGATAATGTCAGAGGAGATGTTGAAGCGAATGCCTCTGACATACACCTTCTCAAACAAACCCAGTAGGCAGATTGGCAATAAATTCCTTAACCAAGAGGGGATAGTGGTTACCAATGTTTGTGACTGTTTTCATTAGTTCTGCCTTCTCCAGGAGCTGGAAAATGGCTTCTAGTCCTAGCAACTCCGATGACAGGGTCTTTTTCGGGCATGCCGTTCTTTGAAACACGAACTCCCACCGTTTCGCACCGTCTGCCGAGTGAAACGACATATTGTCGTAGGGAACACTCGACGTGTTCTTGATCGTCTTCAGGATCTTTTTCTTCTTTTCTTACTTAGCAGTAACCTCATCTTCTTCGTCATCAGTTGCTTCATCTACCAATCTCCTTTTGGAGACACTTTTCTTTTCCTTGACAGACATCTTCTTCTTTTTGTTGCTGGGACTTCCAGCATCTTTGACCTCCTTTCTCTTCTAGGTTTCCTTGAGTTTTTCAACCATCACAGCTAGACTCTCATTTTCTTCAAGTACCTTCTTCTTCATGGATGACAACACTGTGTGTGCTGTCTCAGTAGCATCTTCTGTCGCATCTTCTCTGGCATCTAGAGGAACTTCTTCTGTGTGATTTGTGGTGACACTGTTGTTCTTCTCAGCTTCTTCCTCGGCTTCGTCCGAGTCAGCGACTTCTTCTTCTATTACAGCCTCTTTTGTGGCTTCAGGCATGACATATGTTCCTCCTTCTTCTTCTCCTTCTACTTCAGCAATACGCTCCAACCCATGACTGACCGGGGTCAAGTCCTCCTTTTCTCCTTCAGGATTTATCAGTTCCTCTACCACACCTTCTTGAGGTGGGTCTTGGTTTTCCAGTAGTGATTCCAGCAAATCACTATTTCTAGAGGTATCGGTGGAGAAATCTATACCTGGGATATTTCTTGGTGTTGGAACGGCGACAATCTGCATGGAAGCTTCTCGAGTTCCCTGGCCAAGATCAGTCTCCCTTTCTGGCCCAGTTAGGTCTGACATGGAGAATGCAGAGCTTCCGGTTAGAGATCGTTTAGGAACTCGAGAAAAGGTTGGCATTGGAGCTTCCTCCGGTGAGGTCTCCTTGGGGATTTCTTCTGTTTTCTTCAGGGTCTTTGGCCCTTTAATCTGAACTCCATGCTTGTTGGTTTTTGCTTTGCTGCTCTTGGAGCTTTTTTCTTCTGCTCTCTTAGGTTCGAAGACTTTCTTTGGGACTATCGTGCTCCGAGTTTTCACCATGTCTATGTAGTGAGATTTTTTGTTTGCAGAATGTGAATGGTGAGGGAGACGAGAGCGAACACGAGAAGGGGCAGGCTAGGTTTAGATTTTGAAAAACAGATTGATTCAAATCTGTTAAAGTCTGAGCGTATCTTTTCCTTCCTTTATATGGGCTTTTGGTATGCTTGGCCCAATGGCATGTGTTGGGATTTTGGACCGGTTCATGAAGAGGCACCAACTAACTCCTCTCAACCGTTTCTGCAACTTCTTATTGCTCGTTGATGGTGCACAGACCGAGTGATGATCTGAGATTCTCAAATCTGCTCGCATCTAATGCCTTTGTGAATATATCAGCAAGTTGCTTCTCTGTAGGGATGTGCTCTAGGATGATCTTCTTATCTTCGACCAGTTCTCGAATGAAGTGGTGTCTGATGTCAATGTGTTTGGTCTTACTGTGTTGGACAGGATTTTTGGAGATGTTGATAGCACTGGCATTATCACAATATAAAGTCATGGCTTCCTGTCTGACATTGTATTCGACTAACATCTGCTTCATCCATAGTAGTTGTGTGCAGCTACTCCCAACAGCAATATACTCCGATTCGGCAGTGGAAAGGGCAACACCGTTTTGCTTTTTACTAAACCATGATATGAGGTTGTTGCCAAGAAAGAAGCATCCTCCAGATGTGCTTTTCCTATCTGCTGTGTTTCCAGCCCAATCGGCATCACAGTACCCCACCAGGGTAGAGGATGTGTCGAATGAGTATAACAAACCCAAGTCTGTAGTTCCAGAGACATATCTTATAATTTTTTTAGCTTGGGATAGATGACTAACCTTAGGATTAGCTTGATATCGTGCACATACTCCTACAGAGTAGGCAATATCTGGTCGACTTGCAGTAAGGTAGAGAAGACTACCGATGATGCTTCTGTATAGGTGTTGGTCGACGGCTTCTCCTGGATCATCTTTAGTTAGCTTGACATGTGTAGCTGCAGGTGTCCTTTTATGTGAGGCTTTCTCTAGCCCAAACTTCTTGACAATATTCTTCGCATATTTGCTCTGACATATGAAGATGCTATCCTTTTGCTGTTTGATTTGGAAGCCTAGAAAATAGGTAAGCTCTCCCACCATGCTCATCTCAAATTCGGATTGCATCTGTTGAATAAATATCTCTACCATCTTGCTTGACATCCCTCCAAAGACAATGTCATCGACATATATTTGAGCTATCATCCAATTCTCGTCCTCATTCTTCACAAATAGGGTCTTGTCGACTCCCCCTCTAGTGTAGCCGCTTTGAATCAGGAATTTTGTGAGCCTTTCATACCAAGCCCTTGGTGCTTGTTTCAATCCATAGAGAGCCTTCTTGAGTTTATACACATGATCAGGGTAGTGAGGATCAACAAATCCTCTGGGTTGTGACACATATACTTCTTCATTGAGGTCCCCATTCAAGAATGCACTTTTGACATCCATCTGGTAGAGCTTTATCTGTAGATGGCATGATATTCCTAGTAGGAGACGAATTGCTTCAAGTCTTGCTACAGGAGCAAAGGTCTCATCGAAGTCGACTCCTTCAATTTGAGTATACCCTTGAGCAACTAACCTGACTTTGTTGCGAGTGATGTTACCAAGCTCATCGGACTTGTTCTTGAAGATCCATCTTGTGCCAATGATATTTCCTTCACTTGGTTTGGGCACCAGTTCCCACACCTGGTTTTTCTCAAATTGAATCAGCTCTTCTTGCATAGCATTGACCCAATACTCATCATTGATGGCTTCATTGATATTTTTGGGTTCTGTCTTTGAAACGAAGCAAATATTGCCTATCATCTCGTTGTAGTCTTCAGGAGTTCTTGATCGAGTCAGTATGCCTACATTCAGGTTTCCAATTACTCCAGAGATAGGATGATTAGTCTGGATTCTTCGCGAGGGATTCTTGTTGCTGGTTTCAGGAACTACTTCGTCATGATCGACATTTGAACTAGCATCATCATTTTCTGTTTTGCTGCTGTCATCTTCTCTGACATCAGTAATAACATTCTTCCTGACATTATTGGGCGGATAGGCTCCGTCTTCGTCCGTCGCATCTTCTGAGGCATCTTCGCAGTCATCATCAACAACAACATTGATTGATTCCATCATGGTCTTGGTTCGTATGTTGAAGACTCGGTATGCGCGACTATTCCTTGAGTAGCCAAGGAAGATGCCTTCATCGCTTTTTGGGTCAAGCTTTCGACGAGGCTCTCTATCAGCCAGAATATAACAAGTGGAGCCAAAGATATGGAAGTACTTAACATTGGGCTTTCTCCCTCTCCATATTTCATAATGAGTTAGTGACATACCTGGTCGGAGAGTGACTCGATTGTGGATATGGCAAGTAGTGTTAAGTGCTTCTGCCCAAAAGTGAGTTGGTATGTCCTTAGCCAGCATCATAACTCTAGCCATCTCCTGTAGAGTTCTGTTCTTGCGCTCAACAATGCCATTCTGCTGGGGAGTGATTGGTGCTGAGAATTCATGAGCTATCCCTTCTGAGTTGCAGAAATCTGCAAACTTGCTGTTTTCGAACTCTCGACCATGATCACTACGAAGGCGGATTATTTTGCCAATTGTCTCTCCTTTTTCTCGTTGGACTTAGATGCATAGATTCTTGAAGATCGAGAAGGTGTCTGATTTGTCACGAGGGAAGTCAACCCAAGTGTATCGTGAGTAATCATCTACACATGCAAAGACATATCGTTTTCCTCCAAGGCTTTCAACTTGCATTGGTCCCATGAGGTCAACATGTATCAGCTCAAGTACCCGAAAGGTGGTGATATGCTGTAGCTTCTTGTGTGACATCTTGGTTTGCTTACCAATCTGACATTCTCCGCAAATCTTTCCTTCTACTATTTTCAGGTTTGGAATTCCTGTAATTGCCTGCTCTTAGATTGCCTTCTGCATACTTCTAAGATTTAGATGTCCAAGCTTTCGGTGCCACAGTTTGGTTTCTTCTGCTTTGGAGACAAGGCACTTGGTTGCTTCGATATGTGTCTCGGGTGACCAGATGCAGCAATTGTCCGTTGAGCGAACTCCTTGTAGAATAGTGACCTGATCGAAGTTTTTAACTATATAGGCTTCTTTAGTGAATTTCACTTCTGAATCCTGATCACAAATCTGGCTGATGCTAATCAGGTTTGCCTTAAGTCCTTCTACAAGTAATGCTTCAGTCAGGCAAGTGGCTCCTGGATGCTTGAGCACTCCTTTTCAAGATTCGAGCTCGAATCCCATCTCCAAAAGTAACAAAGCAGTTTGTATATAATTTGAGATTGGAGAGAAACTCTGGAGTACCTGTCATGTGTCGAGAACATCCACTGTCGAGATACCAGTCCTTGTTTGTCGATGCACTTAAGGATGTATATGCAACATTAGCTCGATAGACTAGGTTCTTAGGTCTCCATTCAAGGTGGGATGTTTTCTGAGGAGTAGAGAGATGCCTTTGATGTCTCTTTTGTGGTAGCTGAGCTTGCTTCCTCCCAAGAAGTTGAAAACAAAAAGGTCTGATGTGACCTTGTTGACCACAGTAATGACATATCCACTGATATTGATAAGCTGGTCTTCTGTAGTATTGTTGTCTGCGTGGAGGATGTCTTCTGGCAGTTGCTTGACAAGAACATGTTGTAGACGATGTCATGACATTTGTTGTAGGTCGTCCTGTAGGATGGGTTGGGGCATCCAGTGGTTTCTTGTCAACCATGGCTTGTTGTTGGACAAACTTCGTCACTGCTGTTGAGGGGATATCGTGTGTGTACCCTAGTCCCGTCGTATCCTTGGACTGCTTCCCTATTGATAGGATCTTGTCAAGGCTTTCCGTGCTAGGATTCATCATCTTTACCGATTTAGTCATAAGACTAATTTCTCCGTTAAGTCTGGTGATTTCGCGTTTTAGCTCCACGATCATCTATAGAAATCTATATTTGTCGTTGGTAAGACTGATAATCCGTTCACCTTGTTGATCAAGCATTAGAGTTTCCTTGATCCATCTGGTATGTAAGCCTTTGTATGCCTCGACTAGTTGCTCTTTAGTCCAATTCTCATTTGGAGTTGGATGGAGGTGATCATCATTGATACTGGCAGAATTATCAATGTTACATGCAGGAGTAGTAGTAGTGAATGCAACAAAGTTGCTTACCTCTTCAGATCCACTATCTTCATTGTCATCGTCTGATAGGGTGGCATTGTATCCTCGTTTTTGTTGTTTGAGGAAATTTGGACATTCTCTACGGAGGTGGCCGAATCCTTCACATTCATGACATTGAAGTCCTTTCTTGTTGTTTTCTTCCCCACTCCTGTTTGGTCTGTCAAGACTTCCTCCTGTTTGAGCTTTCTGTGGAGCTTTGTTTCTGGATTTGCTGTGACATTTCGTCCACCCATTCGACTGAATCTTCTCATGACTTTGTTGTAATTTTTTGTGAGAAGGGCCATTGTAGCATCGATGTCTTCTTCTGAATCAGAATCCTCAGGATCTGGTTGTTTGTGTGTTGAGCTTTTGAAAGCAACTCCTTTGTTCCTTTTGTCGATGTTAGGTAGAGACAACTCGTAGGTCATTAGAGACCCCATCAGCTCATCAAATTTCAGGGTCTTGAGATCATGAACTTCCTCAATTGCAGTGATCTTCATCTTAAACCTAGGGCTAAGAACACGCAAAGTTTTCCTTAACAGTTTTTCATCAGACATTGGTTCTCCCAGAGAGTAGGATTCATTGGCTAGATCACGAATACGAACATTGAATTCTGCAATTGATTCGTCTTCTTTCATGATGAGGGCTTCGAAGTTGGTTGTCAGGTATTGCAGTTTTTGTTCTCTAACCTTAGTTGTTCCTTCATATGCAACAGCCGGGATGTCCCATGTAGATTTGGCAGTTGTGCATGTGTTGATCAGTCTGAACACGTTTTTGTCAAGCAATTGCCAGAAGACATCCTCCACGCAGACAACCAAGAAGTCTGTAAAGATGTCGAGACTTCTGGTTGATGAATCTTCCTCTATTGAAGGGGATGTGGTTGAGGAAATTATAGAGAAAGTGGCTTCTGATCCAAAGTATGTGGGAGGAAAAAAGCTACCCAAGAATGTGCCCATAGCCTCTGTAGACAACATCCATTCCATCATGTTGAATCAACTTTAAAGTGGAGGTTTGTCTTCCTAAGGAACATCTTTCCTGAGAAAGAACTATCTTCCGAAGCAATGAGAATGGAAGAGATTATGGATCTAATCACCGATGCAGGAATGCTCCAAAGTGTCACCAATATAGGTACATATTACCCTTCCCTTGTCAAGGAATTCATTGTTAATATGACTCCTGGTTTTAATAACCACACAAGTACCGAATTCAGAAAAGTTTATGTTAGAGGGAAGGCTTGTAATTTTTCTGCTGAAATTATAAATGGATACTTGGGAAGAGACATATCAGATGTTTCAGATGATGTCCCAACATTGAACGAGGTCATCAAGGAAATCACTGGAGGAGCAAGGAGATCATGGCCAATCAAAGGGAAAATGTCCTCATCGGTCCTCGCCTCCAAATACTCAGTCCTCTTCCAGATTGGTATTGCTAACTAGGCCCCTTCATCACACAGCTCCAGTATAACACCAGAACTCGCTCGTCTTATCTATCAAATAGGTATGCGTTCTGTGTTTGATTTTGGTAATTTCGTGATCGATCACTTCAACAAGCATGCCAAATCATTTGTTGTCAAAATGCCAATCGGTTTCCCTTAACTTATCTCTGGAATCATACTGAGTCAACGTCCAAATCTGCTACGTGACTCTGATGTTGCTGGGAAAATGCCTTCTGCCATTACCTTCAGTCCAAAATTATTTGAAGGGACTCATGTCCAAGACATTGGTCGTCCCTCTAGGGAATCATCAAGGACTACAGCTGGATCGGGAGATGTGCAGAGAGATGTCGAAAAAGAGCTTCATTAAGAAATCTTGTTCCTGAACAAGACCATGGATGCAATGTTCCATAGGAAGACTATCTGCGAGGGTCTACTCCAAGACGTCCAACTTGCGAGGAAGGGCAAAAGCAAGGTAGTGTCTGATGAAGAGGAGGAGGAATCTAGTTCGGAAAGCATCTAGCCGGTTTGTACTTTACTTATCTCTGGGTCTTAAAAATCTTTTATTTTTTTGGATGACGGTATGAACTTATATTCACTCGGGGGAATGTACGAGGTAACCTTGTAGGGCTGGTCATGTGCCCTGCGGTATGTTTGTTTGAATTTGCATTCGCTATTATGTTTTTTTTTGTAATATATGCTTGTGATTGCATATGTCTGTTTGACATATTTTTAAGGCAATCAGGGGGAGTATGGCTAGTTGAGACTAGTTTCACATGGAGAAGGACAAGGAGAACGCCAAGCGCCAAGATGGACCTCACTGAAGAAATCAACATTACTTGCTGTATATTATTGCATGTTTTCTGTCTTGACATTTTATGGTGCATCATGTCTAACTATATGTCTCAGACATCGTTCAGTTTGAGCTACTGTCAAGAGGATTGAAGACTCTCTCTCTAGGACACGTGAATAAATAAGTGCTCGCCCCAAAAATAGCCAAAGGGGGAGATTGTGGTTCCTACGAACGTTGGCTATTTTATATGATGGAAAGATGTCCATCCATATGTCGCGACCTAAGACGCCGATGCTCAAATCAGAAGATGTCTATCCAAAAGTCTCGGACATCACGATCTAACATCTCGCCAGAAGACTTTCTGGAGTTTCCTTAATTTTGACGATCTTCGAATTTCAGAAGGATTCTTTCTGCATCCGTTGTGCATCAGCAAAAGGAAACTTAGAGGAGACGGAATCGGCAAGGCGCGTACGAGATCTTTTAGGAAACCCTAAATACATCCTCGTCCATCTTCTACAAATAGATGCTCGTTCCATTTTGTAGAAGATGGTGCTGTGTAGTTATATCTTGGTTTAAAATATATAGAGTTCCTAAGCGTGTTGAAATAGCGTGTTAGGAAGCTGTATGTTGTAGCTAAAATTATAGCTCGTGTGTTTCAAACAAAGAGTCGCAGATATATATTGTTTGGATGTTTTGAACGAACTCGCGCCAGTGAACCCGTGTGAAAACCGTTGAAGACGACGACAAAGGAGGAGACGGAACTGTGGGATCAGTTCTAAGATTGGACTCGAGACGGAGGCTCGGAGACAGGGGGAGACCCTGTGTTAAGTTCACACTAGTAATAATATCACAGGGCTTAGATTTGTGTGATAATCGTGAAGTTTTGTATGTGTGATTGATTACATATAGTGAAACTTGTTCACTAGAAGAGTGCCCCCAGACGTAGGTGACGTTGCACCGAACTAGGTAATAAACTTCTGTGTCGTCGTCGTTTTGTTTGTTATATTGTTTACTGACTTTGCACCAGCAAATGTCTATCACTTAGTCTGAACATTCTGATAGACATCTTGCGTTTAACCAGAATTTCAAAAATATTTAGTAAATAAACTCAACTAGCTTATTGAAATTTCTACCTCTCTAATAAAAATTTTGCACCCCTTATTCAAAATTTCTGTTCCGCCGCTGCCCATTTGTTTAACAATATATTTGTTCAGCCGCTGCCCAAAATTAGGGTTTCTGATTTCTCTTTCTGGTTTTTCCCAAATCAGTGACCATGGAAGAGCGTAAAAAGCCAGGAAGAATGGGGGGATCAATCATCGTCCATGGCGGATCTTCTGATGCGGTGCGGTCGAGGAAACTAGTATACGGTAAAACCATTTGTTTCCCAAACCATTTGTTTAGTTTTGAACGCTTATAATTCGGTAAAAATTTTTTTTGAAACATGCTTTTTAATAATAATTACATAAATTTTATATTATATTAGAAAATTATGTCTATTTCATAATTCCAGCATTAAATTTGAACTCATAACTTTTATTTTGAAATTACGTGCTTCAAACTGCTAGAGTGTTCCATCAAGAACATATTTTAAATTAACATATAAACATTTTGTAGTTGACGATATGAATCACTTATTTATTCTTGGTCCCTTACCTGATGATAATGATAATAGTGAGTAATTACTTTAATTGCGCCAGGTGAATATAAAAATTCAAATCCCTAAGTCTTTTGACCAACAATATAATTTAAGAACTTTCCCACAAAAACAACAAGAAGAATAAATCAAAATCAATATAAGTCTATTATTTATAACATCATGTTAAATACAAAACGATTTTAACTTTAAAATTTATAGATAATGTTCTAAAAAATGTTAGATACTAGGCAAGCAAAAAGAGTAGGAAAATAGTCTGAAAATAAATCAGATTCATGCACTAATAGTGTGGGGCCCACGCGATGCGCGTGCTACCCGTAAAAGCTTGGTGAAGTGTAATTATGAACAAAGTTCTCATTTTTTTTCTAAACACTTATAATTCAAACTATTATACCAGAAATTACATACCGAAAGTTCTTTCGCTCGCTGTTTGTTACTATTTACAAATTTTAAATATGTTATATTTCTTTTTATTTCAAATGTATGACTAGATTGTATACTATATAATTTTGTATTACATGAAATAAAATTGTAAAAAAAATAACTTCTCATTTAGGCTTATTTGAAAGAATAAGTCAGAGCAAAAAAATGAAAACTAAAAATGATTATTTTGGTTTAATTATATAAATAGTTATAACCAAATCTTTCAAATTCAAGCAATTTTGATTATGCATATAATTCTCTAATTTTGATTATCAGAATACATGTATAACAAGGAATTGCCAATAGTAATAGTCAAAGATATTTTAATTTCTGAAAATGGATTAATGTATATTTACTTCTTAATTCTGATATAAATTTGGCACCACCTTCAATTAGTTAATGCAAAATTCAGTTTAAATCATAAACAATTATGAAGAATCAAATCATTTTGGTGTTGCTAATGACTCTTGTGCTCACAATCACATATCCAAGTAAGTATAATATGTCAGTAATAAGTAATAATGTTAAGTTTTATTAAAATTTAAAATGAATATCAAATTTAAAAAATTTCACATCCTTTTTTTTATATGTAAGTATGAAATTTAAGTAATATTATATAATATAATAAGATACGATATCATTCGTTGATAAAATAAAATATATAGAGGTGTGATGTTTTGAGTCTGAGTGAAGTGGGTCGGGTTGAGTAGTCATATCATATAAAAAATAATATTGTAATATGTTTTATATAATAAAAATATTTTTTTAATTATATTTTGAGGACCCGTTATAAAAAACAATAATTTCTCTATTCAATTAAAGTTGGAAAAAAGTTGGGTAAAGTTGTTTTTTCGAATGACACCGTTTTATTCGCTTAGTTTTAATTCATATTTTCTTCGAACAACACCGTTTTATTCGCCAGGTGAGGGACGAAAAGAGTGCAGGACATATTTCCTGCAGCCAGATGGATGTGACACCTTCGCTTGCCAGGAACTATGCGATAAGAAATTCGGAAGCATAAATATGTCCACTTGGGGTTGCGATACGCTCCCAAATGGAAAACCTATTTGTAGATGCAGTTATTTTTGTTCACCTCCAAGGTTTTGACATGTAATAATTTCATAATATTTTCGATGTTGTTGGTTTCTAAAATAAAATAGTTTTGAAACATGCTTTTTAATAATAATTACATAAATTTTATATTATATTAGAAAATTATGTCTATTTCATGATTCCAGCATTAAATTTGAACTCATAACTTTTATTTTGAAAGTACGTGCTTCAAACTGCTAGAGTGTTCCATCGAGAACATATTTTAAATTAACATATTAACATTTTGTAGTTGACGATATGAATCACTTATTTATTCTTGGTCCCTTACCTGATGATAATGATAATAGTGAGTAATTACTTTAATTGCGCCAGGTGAATATAAAAATTCAAATCCCTAAGTCTTTTGACCAACAATATAATTTAAGAACTTCCCCACAAAAACAACAAGAAGAATAAATCAAAATCAATATAAGTCTATTATTTATAATATCATGTTAAATACAAAACGATTTTAACTTTAAAATTTATAGATAATGTTCTAAAAAATGTTAGATACTAGGCAAGCAAAAAGAGTAGGAAAATAGTCTGAAAATAAATCAGATTCATGCACTAATAGTGTGGGGCCCGCGCGATGCGCGTGCTACCCGTAAAAGCTTTGTGAAGTGTAATTATGAACAAAGTTCTCATTTTTTTCCTAAACGTTTATAATTCAAACTATTACTATTCATAATTATGTGTATGATATTGTATAGTGTGATTTTTAAATATTGTTTTCGTTCTAAAGTAGAATTAATTTTATTGATTTGGTAGTCTATCAATAACATATAACAACTATTGTTTAACTAATTGGGAGAAAACACAAGCAATTTTCGTACCAACACAAATGACATACGTGTCTTTGCCTCAACCATTTTGCAATACGACAAATATACTCTAAACATATGAAACATTTTTCTGTTGAAATTAAATTAACTTTCGTCATCATAAGTGAACTTCTGACTGATTTTTTTGATACTTGCACCATCTAAAAATTTCAATTATAGTTTTAAATTACAAATTATTAAAAATTAACATTATATTTTAATCTCCATACTTCATATAATATAATCACACCGTTAGGTATCAATAGAACACTATTTTGTATATAAACACTAAATCTATTAAGTAATGTTCTATAATAAGATACAATATTATTTATTATATAATACAACGAATTACGATAGACAAATCAATTACTTATAAACATTCTGAAAAATATTTACAAATATCTTATTTTTGGAAAATAAGCAAACCATTTGACACAAGAAAGTGTATTGTTTTGAGGTTGTAAGACATTTGGAAGTTTTTTAAGGGGATGCACACAAAGATGAGACAGTGCAAAGAAATATGGGAAACATAATAAGCCTTGAAAAGGAGTAGTTTGAAAATTATGATAACCTCTTTTTGGAACATTTGCTTTTCGATGGACAAGACATTGAGCATCGAGTTTTGATATGAACATTAACGATGTCTAAATATTGTACTTCAAAATATCCTAATAATTACTTTTGTGAACTCTTATGCTTACATGTGCATCCTCTGTCTGCACTCTTTGATTCCAAAAAATTGGGTCTGAATTAAACAAATTTCTTTTAGCGATTTGAGTCAGGGGAATAAAACTCACATTGAACTCTTTCCAGTTCATGAACACACATACAAGTATTTACTATTCATCAATTGCATTCCAATGTTATCAAATTAGAAAAGTATACATTATAATTGTGAATGTCATTATACCAATCTCTCAAACAGGCTGAAATGTACATATGTTATTAGGGAGTTGCCTAAAATTGTGGAGAACATCTCTCTCTCTCTCTCTCTCTCTCTCTCTCTCTCTCTCTCTCCTCCATGTCCTCCACCACCACTGCCACCGCCTCCATCACCACCACCACCACCATCTCCTCCCTCTCCGTCGCCACCTCCTCCACCACCACCACCACCACCACCACCACCGCCACCACCTTCACCGCCGCCACATCCATCTCCTCCACCACCATCTCCTTCCTCTCCGTCGTCACCTCCTCCACTACCACCTCTATCTCCTTTCCCTCTATCACCACCTCCGGCCGACTTCCGGCGAAGCTCCGACCGACTTCCGGCAAGGCTCCGACCGACTTCTGACAAGGCTCCAACGGTGGTGGAGGAGATGGTGGTGGTGGTGGAGGGGCGTGGAGGGGATGGCGGTGGAGGAGATGAAGGTGGTAGCGGTGGTGGTGGTGGATGAGATGGATGAGGTGGGGACGGAAGGGGAGGAGATGGTGGTGGTGGCGGTGGAAGGGCATAGAGGAAATGGATGTGGTGGTGGTGATGATTGAGGATGTGGAGGAGATGGAGGTGGTGGCGGTGACGGTGGTGGAGGAGGTGGCGACGGAGGAGGATGAGATGGTGGTGGTGGTGGTGGAGGGAATGGTGGTGGAGGAGATGGAGGTGGTGGTGGTGGAGGAGAGAGAGAGAGAGAGAGAGAGGTATTTTTTTGAAAATTAAATGAATAGTGAAGGGTATTTTAGTCTTTTCATTCAATTTGAAAACAATTATTTACATCTGAAGGGTATTTTAGTCTTTTCACATGTAAAAAAATGTTAAAAACTAACGGAGTTGAACGGAATGAGTAAAGTGAGACAAATGAAATTCTTGAGTATTCACCCTGACACGAAAAATTCTAGGTGTAGTCATCTGATAATGTGACATATTCGGGTGTAGTCATCTGGAATTATCCCTCATTTGTATATTATTTTCCTGTTATAATTTTAGTGTTCAAATTCTCTTTTTGACCTTTTTTTTAATATGCAAAGGAGTTTCTTAAAGTTAACGTAATTCATATGTTTTAAGGTGGCGGTAAATGATGTAGTCAAGACAGACAAAGACTCTCAAGGATGCAAGTTTGGCAGCTCCGAACCAAGGAGGTCTTCAGAAGCCTCGACGTCCACGTCTCATCCTACATAGGTAGAGAGTAGTGTCCTTGATGAGATGTTTCCTTTACACAATTTTAACATTTTGTTACTAACTGAAATTCTGATATGTAGAAGAGCCAAGAAGTCGGACACAAAATCGTAACTATTATGTTGACAATTTGCCTAAACACAGACAATAATTTAAATCATAAACAAGCAATAATAATGACACCAGAGATGATTACCCAGTTCGGTGCAACGTCACCTACATCTGGGGGCCCTCGACCAGTGTAAAGATACTTCACTATTATGGTTGAGAAGAGAGAATGTAAGAGAATCTTGAGAGAGGAGCTCAGTAAGGAGATCAGCGTGCCAAATCTTCTAGTTCATGATCTACAAGCTTTGTTGCACGAAGAGAAAGTTGTGAATCCTATCAAGGAAAACAACAACAAGAAGAAGATGCTTGTTGTGCCCATTGTTGATGTATCATTTACTTCTAAAGAGGAAGAAGAACCACAAGAGAAAGAAGAAGATCTTGTGGCGCCCCCTGCTCATGAAAACAAGAAATCAGTGGGAGGCCAGAAGCAACCGAAGAATGTTTTCCTAAATATGAAGATCGACTGCGATTAGGAATCTGGAGGATCTCCAGCTGTTTTTGAGACTTTTGGAAAGTCTGGATTGTGTTATGATTCTGGAAAGATACCTACCATGATAGAGATTCTGAAAAGATATTCGGCGATAAGGAATTGGGAAACCAAGATCGTAAACAGTTAAGGAAACCCTAATGCGTTTCAGAATCATTGTAGCTGCTCAAGACAATCTCAAATATCAGTACACTCTATCCCTCCCTGGTGAAAGAGTTTACGGTAATCCTATCTACTGCCTTTGATAATCTAGAAGATCCTGAGTTCAGAAAAGTGTGTGTGCAAGGGCACTGTTTCGATTTATCCACTAATGCAACTAATGACTTTCTGGGAAGAGAGAATGTCACATCTACATATCGTGTTCCTATCATGAACTCGATTGTTAAGAAAATTTATGGAGTCGAGAAGAGGTCTAACCCTCGAAAGATCTAGCTCGATTGATCTACCTCACAACTATTGTGCGCCCCACCGATGTACCAGGAAAGCGCCCCAGTATTCTCTCCATAAGCACCAAGCTGTTTAAAGCAAAGCATGCTAAAGATATTATCAAACCATTTGAGGAGACATCATGAGATTGCAGGAAGCTAGTGACCAGAAAGTCAGTCCATGGGAAGGTGCTGACTAAAATCAAGAATGAGATATCATTAAGGCAAGGGGAAATTGCTGATCACTACCCTCTACTATGCAACAATTTGCATGCCACTACCCTCTACTTTTTTTAGTTGCATGTTAC
The DNA here is from genome assembly GCA_963920655.1 of Geranium rotundifolium. Lineage (NCBI taxonomy): Eukaryota > Viridiplantae > Streptophyta > Magnoliopsida > Geraniales > Geraniaceae > Geranium > Geranium rotundifolium. The sequence goes on from OY987312.1 coordinate 2,221,752, forward strand.
CACTGTAAGGTTTCATTTAATTGCACCGTCCATCACAGAGTTAAGTTAGATGTAAAATGTCCATAATACCCCTATATTAAAAAAATTCAAAATAAATATCTTTGAATTTTTTTAAAAATATTTTTTATGAGATAAATAATAAAACACTGATTTCAAAATTATTTTTTAAAAAATTTTTTTTTCAAAAAAATATTAAAAATAAAAAATCACTATTAAAAACGTTTAAAAAAAATAATATTCAAATCAATTTTTTATTATTTCTCCATAAATTTTTTTTAAAAAAAATAAGTTAAATAAATGATTTTTTTTCTTTTTTGATTTTTAAATACAAGGGTATTTTAGTCATTTAATAAAATTTAAAGTGAAATATTTAAATGACTAAAATAACCTTGTATTTAAAAACGAAAAAATGAAGAAAAAAAATCATTTGTTTAACTTATTTTGTTAAAAAAATAATGGAATAAATAATAAAAAAAAGAATTTGAATATTATTTTTAAAAAAATAAATAAATTTCTTAAAATATATATTAAAATAAAAAACATTGTTAAAAGTGGTTTTTTATTTTTAACATTTTTCTATAAAAACCATTTTTTAAAAAAAAATAAATTTTGAAATCAGTGTTTTATTATTTATCTGATAAAAATATATTTAAAAAAAAGTTCAAAAGATAATTTTGAATTTTTGAATTTTTTTAATACAGGGGTAATATGGACATTTTACATCAAACTTAACTCTGTGATGGATGATGCAACTAAATGAAACCTTACAGTGGTGATATGCAACTACAAAAAGTAGAGGGTAGTGACATGCAAAAGTTGCATAGTAGATGGTAGTGATCAGCAATTTCCCCTTATGGCAACCTGGGGGAGAGGTATCATGGTAACATGTCTCGAGACTTGTGTTCAAAAATGACATATTTCTGCGTTTATGTTGCTCTGCCATAGAGCTGGTCTATTTTTATTTCCCCTACACGATTGTTGTGCGATCCTGTTTGCCCTTTGCCATTTTCGAGGCAATCATGGGGAGATATAGGTCATTCTAAGTAGTACAACATATGTTCCAACATGTCATTAGGAAAGTACTCGAAGACGCGTAACGACACTGAAGAGGAAACCTAATCCAATGTCAAGACTACTCGTGTAGTTGCTATAAAAGTCGAAGGTGTCCACTGATGAAGATAAGGACAAAGAGTTTGCTCCACTATGTGCCACTGAAGATGATCGTGTTAGCTGAAGACGTTGCTTGCCAGAAGTTTACTGTGAAAATTATGAAGTTATGCTTGCCTAAAAAATTGTCAAAGGGGGAGATTGTTGCTACGATTAGCGTTGGCATATTTTTTAGCGCAAGGTCAAGATGTCAGCCAACATGTTGCAACACATTTGGCGTGACATACCGCGCGCATGATCGGGAAAGTTTTCAATCTTTCCTATTTCGTTTTCAGAAACGTGGGACAGAGAGAAACCAAGTTAATACAAGATCAGACAACTTCCAGCTGAAATAACGACACGTCAGCAATGCCAATATAAGATCAGCAACCTGTCAACTTGCCAATAACGCAAGGAGGCAAAGGAATTCCTATTTGGAATTGTATTGCCTATTTGGAGTTAAAGACCAATTAGGCATGTAGAATTTCTATAAAAACAGGTGTTACCCCATAGCAATTCACACGTTCTCTGTACTTAATTTCAAAGCTCTTAACCGTGCAAAACTGGCGGATTGAGAGACTGGATCTTTAGAAGAACGGTGTCGATCACATACATCAAAACATGAGGGTTTGTGTGTTTGTAATTTGTCGGTTTTTGTTCGTGATTAAAGACTCACGAAAAAATTGTCGAAGACAAACTACGCCGAGCATAGGCTTGCTCGAAGGGTGGAATTTTCAAGAAAGTGATTAAGTATTTAAATACATATTCTATATTGAATTCATGGCACAAAATTTTCCCTTAGGAAATGTTTTGTCTATTCATTTCCATTTCTTCTTGCTATAGCCACTGTTGCTATGTGAATGAATAAAACCCAGATGGTGTAGGCTATGATATAGTTTTAGTTATACATCATACTCACCCAAATCATAAGTACATGGAATGCGTATAAAAATATAGTTATAAGCTTTAATGTAATGCGTATAAAAATATAATTATAAGCTTTAATGTTCACCAGTATCTCAATGTAACAAACATTATCCGTATGAGGTTTAGCAAGCAAGTTTTCAATAAATACATGTTTAACGCTCTAGCCCGACTAGAAAACAATGCAAACAATTGCTAGACGATTACGATGCGTATATCTTGTGTAATATTTTTAATTTGTTGCAATATTGAAGAGATGCTATAGTAATTGTAGGTCGTGTGATCTATTATATAATTGTATCGTAGATACAATTATATAATAGATATGATAACAGAGTTCAAAAAATATTAGACTGTCATTCATGTAGTTATATCTGTTGCTGCTATATTGAATTCAAGATTCAAGATGAAGTTGTTGAGTTCTATTTTACTCAAATCTATGAGGATAAATCTACTTTAGAGCTTGAAAAAATAAAATCACTTTGTCATGCACTTCTTGAGGAGTATCAAACAAGAGATTCTCCAAAAGGTTCTAATGAAAGGTGTTCGTCTAGTAAGATAAGCAATGCCATCTTTAGTTTCTCATATGATGATTTGGCTGCATTTGATTCATTTGTTAGTCAAGCAGATGATACGCCTTTGACATATGAGCTAGACCATTATTTGGAAGAGAAAAACATGTCAAGAAATGCAAGTGTGAAATTCGACATCTTAGTGTGGTGGAAAGCTAACGGGTTTAAGTGGCCTACTTTGCAAAAAATAGCTAGAGATAATAGCTATTCTAATTTGAATTGTTGTTTCCGAATGTGCTTTTAGTACTAGCGGTAGATGAGTGACCCCTCATCGTAGTAGACTTTCTCCAAAGACTTTGGAAGCACTTATGTGTTCCCAAAGTTGGCTATGGAATGATGTTAACAGTAAGTACAAATATTTTGGGTTAGTTAGTTATTTTTAGTTAATATAAAAAACTAATAGTTTGATTTTTTTATTTTCTGCTCAACGCATATTTAAAGACTTGGCCCCTAGAGATGGATGCTCATTGTCAAACAATTGGGTTTGAGGAAATTGAAGACAATATTGTCGTGGTATATTATTACTAACATAATTTAATTTATTACTTTTACACAATTTATTATTTCGAGTGTGGTTAGGTTTTAACATTTCTCAATTTTTATTTTTATGTAACAAAACAATGTAGAGAAGGAATGAAACATGTTTGAGGAAGAATACTTTTGATATGAACAATTTGCATATGTAATTTAAATTTATTTGGATTATAAATTTTGGAAGGTTTTTTCACATGTTTAAATTTGCAAATGTAATTTGGATGTGTTTGGACTTTGGACTTTGAAAGATTTTTTTTTTATATTTAGATTTGCATTACATCGATATGTTTGGACTAATTATTAAATTGTTAATTATGTTTAAATGATACAAAAATCTTAATTATTACATTGTTAATTAGGTTGATCACTAATTATTAATAGTTGCTTTCCGTCAGAAAAAAAAAATGATATGTTGGACTCAATTAATCTCTTATTATAGTTTAGAAATTAGAATCTCGATGCTTGTACATTTGACAAAGGGTAATTAAATATTTTTTTGTACTAATTAAAAAATCAAAATTATATTATATTTATGCCTCGGGTCGGGTTACGGTTTTCACCCACACCCGACGGGTGTCCACCGGGTCGGGCACCCACTCAATCTGTCCGGGTTTTGGCGGGTCGGGTGCGTGTTGGCAGCGGGTCCGGGTCGCGTCAACAGAACAGAGGGTAGTCGATAACTCTTCCCAGACTTCAACTAAGAGCTCAGTGGGAGCTCTGATTGAAAGCCGAAATCTGGAATTGGGAATCGGAGACGAGACTGAGCAGTGACTTGCAGACGCTCTTAACAACCATGAAGGTCTTGATTGGCAATCTGGAAACGGTCTCCATGAGAATGTGGCTTGGAAGATTTTTTGCTAAAGGATTCATGTAAATGATCCTAATAACGTTTAGGAAAGGAACAATTATCAAAATGGTCCTTAGACTACAAGAAATTTAGTTCCTCAAATCAAAATACATCAGTTTAGTACTTTCTTATCGTTGATCAAAATATGACAGAATTAGCATATTTCAATTCAGTGACTGAACTGGTTTAAGGAAATACGACAGAATTAGCTGATTTCAATTCAGGTAAAGATTCTGATAGTTATTCCTTTGAGAAATGGTTGTTATTGTATCATAATTATTCTTACCTCGAAAGTTTGAAACAAAGCCACCTCTGTTCTCCATTTTTCCTCCTTTTCCATGCTCGGCTTGTGATCCAGTGATAACTCTTTCGCCACACCACTTCAGCGTATAATACAACGTCATTAACTATTTCAGATGAGAATCTTGGTTCGGAAAATAACATATACTACACGAGGTTCTAAAACTTGAGATTGTGGAGAACTCGACAAGGCGAAAAATAAAGAGTTCAGAGGGAGAACGGGACAACACCGAGTATAATCTTAATGCCTAATACAAACTATTGTCCAACCATGCAATGCAATACCGAATAAATGATTATCAAAATGTCATTGCTAACACAAATGCAATTGGTATGCTAAGGATGAGGAGTTGAGCCAAAGCAGAGGCTGCAATACTTGAACCAGTAACTCTAATGCTTGTGCCTGCACTCTGAGAGGTCGCACCTACATCATCAACATAGTCATGCTCAGGCATCTTTCATTTCCAGTTCAGTTTATTAAATTAATTAACTATATAAAATATATTATTTTAGTTAACATGTTAGTTACTAATACGATAGTAAAGTTTCTTCTATATTCAAATCGCATGACTTACAAAAATATATAATTATTAGGGGCGGATATTTTAGACCCGGTGCAGGTACCGAACTGTAACTAAATAATCAAGAATCATGGTCAATGTAGCTTATCATCGAGCATAAATTAAAAATTAAAAATCAACTAGTTCCCAACTGGGTAGAACCGAGAACGGCAAATCTGGGTATAATTCCAATAGTTGGAAAACCGGGTCTAGTTCCTGGTCGGTCGGGTCCAGTTCAGGAACCATGCCCAACCCTAATAATCACTTGATTCTTCTCTTCTTCATAATTAATGGGTTTCTCTATGTAAAACTCAAAATAATAATTTCACCCATCTTTGATTGTTTATTATTATAAAATAACAAAGCAACATTGAATTGAATTGAATTGAATTGGTGAAATTGAAAGTAGAGGTAAGAGAGCAGGGAAGGAACAAAGTACCTGGTGGCATGGAAGGTTGAGCAGAGGATGGAGCTCCTACTGGAATTCCTATTTCTGCATTCAATTTAATTCAATTCATGTCAATTGATTTGCAGATAATAAAATGATAAATAGAAAAGGAGTGAGTACATACGAGAGCAGGAGGTGAGAGGAAGAGGCGAAAGAGAGCAAGCAGAAGTGAGATTGAGAGCCCTTTCGACGTCGATCTGAAGGCCGGAGCTGATGTCGCCGCCGATCAAGTGGCAGAGGCATGCCGGGTTCGCCTCGACCAGGCCGGCCAGCTCCGGGCAGCAACCCAGCTCCGGCTTCGTCAAGTTACTCCCTGAGCTTACGTATGTTAGACAATCCGATGCGTTCAGCAGCTGCTTCATACACTCCGGCGAGGCCTCTGCCCGTGCTCCGCCGCACAATATGGCTGCCACCACCACTATCAACATCAACATCTGGGCGGTGCTACCCATTACTGATAATGATAATGATAATGGATCTACCCTCTGTTGTGTTGTTGTCTAGTCTTGGATGCGCAATTTGCGGGCCTACTGGTCTCATGTGCATATATCCCTTCCCACGTATTGGTTGCAAACTTAAGTCTTTGAACTAGGAATGCCCATTTTTACCTGATTCACCCGACGACCCAATCTGACCCAAACTCGATTGACTCAATATCCAACAAAATTGTGTGAAAAATGAGTTAGATCAACCCAATCTGGACAGAGGTCGAGTCGAGTTTAGGGTGACATCTACAAAACCATCGAGTCACTCGAGTCACCCAACACCCAATTAACAAAATGGACCAGTTCTTTTATCCCTATTAGAGTTCAATTAAGAGTTCCGGTTACAATTTTAATTTGGGATTGAGGGTTTCAAAATTGAATTGATTTCAATTTTGAGTTTAAGTCTCTGAATTTGGGGGTACAGGGTTAATATTTGGGTTTGAATTTCAAGTTAACTCTGATTTCAATTGTAATAGGCTAAAATTTTTGGGCCCATCGGGTAAGTTGGGTTGTACCCGACTACAACCGAACCCGACCACCCGACACCTCTTCAGAGTCGAGTTTTGAGTCTGATTTTCTAGACCCGAGACTTGTCAGGTGAACCCAAACTCGGTTGGGTCTACCCAACTCGAACCGATAAACACCCCTACTTTGAACCATAGATCTTTAACCTAACTTGAGTTACAAATTGGGTTAGGGTCGGGTTCAATGTCAATTCAAATTGGGGATTTGAATTGGGGATCTTTAACCCAATTTAGGGTTAAAAATTGTGGATTTCAATGTCAATTCAAATTGGGGGTTTTGATTTGGGTGTTAGGGTTCGGCTTTAAAATTGGGGTTTGAAATTTGGGATTTTGATTTGGGGGTTAGGGTCGGATTCAATTGAGTTTCCAATTTAAATTACAATTTCTAATTTAGGGTTACAAATTGGGGATTTTAATGTCAATTCAAAGTGGGAGTTTTTATTTGGGGGTTAGGGTTAGGGTTAGGGTTTGAGTTTAATATAAAGTCCAATTTCAATTTTGGGTTGAAGGTGTAATTTGGGGGTTTTGATTTTATTTTATCATTCCGAATTTACTTAATTTTAATTTGGGATTACAAATTAGATAAATTTACATCAGGTCTGTTGGATTCTACACGACTCAACGCAACACCCGACCGAGTCAAACCCGACTACCCAACCATGAAGTTGTTAGGTCCCGGGGTATCCTAATTACGTTCATGGCAGCGGAAGCAACCTATAAACCGCCCCTAACCTGCGCAAGATCGACTACCAAGTTAGATCCTTAGGAAATCGAGTTTTCGGGTTTTACCAGAATCTGCCCGGCAGAAAACCGAGACTTTGAAGCTCTATATCTCGAGCTACAGATCTCCAATTGCTTCGGTTCTTTTTGGAGATTAAACCTCAGCCAATTCCCTACATCTTTTGTGTTTTGCTCTAAACCCAGTTCGGACGAGAAGTCCTCCGTCTGGAGCAAAACATTTTTCCCGTCTCGCTGGACAGACTCTGCGGACCAGTCTGCTTCTCGGCATTGTATCTCCTAAACCAGCGCTCTTTTTGAAAATCAGTATTTCACAAAAGTTGTAGCCCTTGGACTTATCTTTCCAACGCCGCAAGTTTCAGCTTAATCGGAGCTCGGACGAAGCGGCTATGGCTCACGCATTGTCGGTCATCGGAACTGGACAATCTGGACAGTTTCTCCATTTTGCATTTAGTCTTCGTTGAATCGATAAAGAAGAACGTTCGGATCTTCTTCTCTAAAGCAAGTCCACACCAAGGGGATGATCTTGATGATCCCTCACTTAATTGCCTACTAGAACAATTAAATGAAGAACAAGAGAGCAAAGAGAGGAGAGAGTGTTGTGAGAGTTGTGTGATTCTTGAATTAATGAATGAATGCTAGATATTTCAATTCATCATCCAACAAGCATGGGTCAAAAGTGATTGGTATGGGCTTAAAGGTGCTTTAACCCATACCCCTTAAATCACTCACCTCTTAATCCACAATCACCAACTAAGCATGGTGTTGTGTGGCCCCCACACATGGACCCACCATGTGGGCCGGCCATGAGGTCTTGTTGGGCCCTTAATGGGCCGGCCATGAGGCTTCATGGGTCGAGCCCAATGGGCCCTCCCGTGTTGTCTCATGCCGTGTCCAAAAATCGCCCGACCCTTTTGTCGTCACTTATCAAACAAAGTACGACGCGATATCGACGAAAAACTCAATTTTTCTCGATTCGCTAATTATTCTCTCAAACCGAACCTATGGCACAAAACCTCCAGTTTTGTCCATATATTACTCCTCAAGAAAGATCATTGTTTCCTTGTCTCAAGTTATCCGCCTTGTATGTGTGTGACCCTCTAGGCTCATGCCACCGTTGGCAGATCAGCGCAAAAGATTGCTCTTGCCCGATCCATCATAAGTGGTCTCTAGTAAAACATTATGATTACCCAAGGTGCATGATGATCGATGATTCGACTTAACCTTTGTGCGTACAAGTCACCATCCTGTTATCTCTAGATATCCCGATTGATCACAAGGCATAGAGTCGTCTCCCTTGTTCAATCAATCATTGTTACTTGATATGCGAGATGGCTGAGAACTGATAACCCGTATCATTGGCATGGCCATGCTCTTTCTCTCAGTCAGTCTCCATCAAGAGGCCTTCTAACGGATATCTTTCCCATACCGTAGTATGAGGGATAAATCCCTTAGCCGTCTTTCGTGTCACTCATGCAACCCGTTCCGCCACCCAATCATGCCCTTTATAGCAATCCTTTAACAGAAAGCGTTTGGCGCAAGTTAAAGCCGTACGTTCATTGCATAGTGATCACAAAGACTCCTTGGTCTAAGGATGCCGTGACAAGCTATCGCATTTGAATATGTTTATGGCTTAATCTATGAAAACACTATTCAAAGCGGGTCGTCCGATATCAATCACCTCATGATATCTATGATATGGGTCCAGGATCCCTCATCCCTATGACAAGTAGAACTACGTCATTAAGAACCATCCTCATACTGGTCGCTTCTTAGGAAGCATGTTTTGACCAGGGACTCGTTAAGTGTGATCCGTACAGATTTATGGTTCTACTACTTTAGTGGTCATAAATCAGATCATGCTTAACATATTACTTCAACACATAAGTAATACAAAGCCGTTTTATATATATGTTACAAACGATGATAATGTACATAGACGTTTACAGGCTAATAGCAATTGGACTAGGGCACAAATGCTATCAGAAGTCGGGTCGAGTCTCGGGTACAACCCATTGTACTCGATTGAGACCGAGTCAGGTCCAAAACCAGTCAGGTATGTCTAACTAGACCCGATGAACTGCCCTAATCCCACATATTGGTTGCAAACTCAAGTTTTTGAACTATAGATCTTTAACCCAATCAAACATTCTTTGTCACGAGGAATATAGGCGTTATATATATATCTTGTCGGTTCATCTCAAATTTATGTTTATTCCTGACCAACATATACGATAGAAGATTGGTTGAGATAAGATGAATTTTTGGGAGTTCAGAAAATCACTGTGTATTAAAGTGTAAAATTTAAATTTTGGGTTAACTTACCAGATAAAAATTATCAAGTGTGTTTATGAGTACAAAATGTTCGATTGGGTAAATCTACGTGCAATTATCCCTGAACTTTTTAAGTAAATCTTTTTCAGCAAGTTGCGCAAGATATACTGACAATATATCGTTGTTATATCGAAACTTTTGAACTCGTCGAGACGATACAACCAATATCAACCAAAATATTGGTGAAAACCAGTCAACCCTAAAAATTTAAATTCAAAGTTGGAACGTTCGTGCTTCTATAAGTAATGAGATGTATTCTTAGTGGAGGATTGTGATATTAGTGGGCACTAAAAGTTAATGATGAGTGAAAATATACCAAGATTATTTCAAGTTATTGAAGCAAAAAGCATACCAAGTTTTTAATTTGCTTCAGGTCATATGGACGGCATATATTACACGTCCAACTTGTGTAAGTCGAAACGGCAAAACGTTTTACGAAACGATCGGCAAAACGTTTAATATTTATAACTTGGTTGCTAAGATGGAAGAAACTCTCACCCGATGCACAATACAAAAAGACTAACATTTCCCTTTAATACATTAATTAGTGGTATATAATTTTGGGTTAGTGGTATATAATTTTGGGGTAATTTCACTTAGGTTACCATAATATTAATTTAATTTATGAGGTCACGACTGTAAATTTGTCTTACTGTTGGTCTATTTTTATTTTGAAAAAATCAAAATGCCCCTCATCTCCTTTTTTTCTTTCTTCTTCACTACCCCTTCCTCACCTCCTTCATCGACCACGACCCTCCCTCCACCACATCCTCTCCCGCCTCGACCTCACCGGTGTCAACCACCTCTCCACCGCCTCCCTCCGGTGAGCCGCCGCCCCTTTTTTCACCTCACCCGCGTCGACAACTTAGACGACGATTTTTTTTCCGGCGACGAAGACCGTTCCGTCTCTGGATCGAGTAAAAAACAACCACCCAATGACACTTTCCCCTCCATCTTTCTCCTCCTTCTCGCCGGTGAGGTGGGTCGAGTTTCTAGAAATTGTCTCGGTTAGAAACGGACATGCCCACCACGCCGAAGCGAGAAAAAGAGATGACAGCTAGGTGGAGTACGTGGGTGAAGGAAACGACATCGTAGGTGGTGGTAGGGGGAGGAGTGGAAGGTGGTAGTGCAGTGGAGTGGAGGGAAATGACATTTTTGAAAATTTGAAAACAAATGAGGGGCATTTTTGTCTTTTCAAAATAAAAATAAAACAACAGTGAGACAAAAGTTCATTGTGTTGACTTCAGAAATTAAATTAGAATTATTGTGACTTAAATGAGACTACAAACTTTTATAATAACCTAAGTGGAATTACCCCTATAATTTACAAAAGGGATAATGACACTTTGTTACACTTAACTATAGCGAAATGACACTTTCATACCTTAACTATTTTTGTCTCTTTTTTAGTACCCTAACAAACTTTTTGTGACAAACTATGCTAAAATGACTAAAATACCCCTTATTTAAGAAATCAAAATAAAACTAGTCCAATATGATTTATCAAACCATATTTGAAATGGTTCAAATTTAATTTTACATTTTCGGGCATAATTGTATTTGCATGTTAAGTACAAATCAAATTGAATCAGAAATAAAAAAAATTGAACCAATTCAATTTATAGTTTCTTACACCAAGGGTAGTTTAAGTATTTTACACATTTTAGAGGTAGGTTGTCATAAAAAAACTGTTAGGGTACTGAAAAAGAGAGAAAAATAGTTAGGGTATGAAAGTGTCATTTCGCTATAGTAAGATGTATCAAAGTGTCATTATCCATTTACAAAATAAACCTTCAATATCATACGCATCATAAACTTATTAATTAAAAATCACGGATTAAGTGGCTGATGGTAGTATTGAAGAAACTCATTCGATACACACATTACACCCTCATGCACCTAACATTTTCTTTTCATCTACTTGTTACTTGCATATACAATAAATACAAATACTGAGATGCCAGAGAATAATACTAAAACTTGCTCCATGTGTACTTTTGTAAGTGTTATGTATCATTAGTGGAGAAATGGGATATTAGAGAATGCTAAAACTTGTTTAATGTGGAGGGATATGACAAATAGGTTTCATCAAGTCTATAAGAAAATCTAGACATATGCAGATGCTTATTCGTTCTTGTTAACTCGGTAGGGCCACAAGCGTGAAAGAAAGATATGATCATCACGTACGGATATAAATTAGGCGCGGCTCCTTATACACATTAGAATACATTTAATCAAATATTTCTAACAGTTTCTTGATTTCTCGCACAACAATATAAATAACTTCATAATATAATTCTCAAAGTACTTTAGAAATCGTACACATTGAAAAAAACATTACACATACCACAAACATATAAACATAGATATTATCTTGACGAAACATAAATTACATCTATACCAAAAGTAACTAAATGAATTCAAAAGGAGGTTGGAAATAAGTAATGTCACTGAAACCTTACAACTATGCACGAAATGATATCCGTGCTCTTCATGTTGAGTGCCTCCTCAGTGGGTTGCTATGCAGCTGCACGAGCATCTTTCACATGTCTAATATCATCTACTACTTCTTAGTTCGACATTATCTTGAATAGAACTGTCCTGCTGCGACATTAAGATTGTGGGAAGTACATTTTCCTTCACCTTTTCTTGAAGAAAAAAAGAGAGTTTATGAGTAATAACCAATCATGAACATTGGTTAGTGTCGCTACGTTTAGTGTTGGCATAATTTTTTAGCGCAAAAGTAAGAAGTCATTGCAACATGCTGAACGACATTTGGTGCGACTGCATATACTACAGATTTGGAAAGGTATGGAAGCTTTCCTATTTTGAGTCGTTGAAACATGGAGCGCAAGAAGAATGATGTCACGACAAGATCAGGCAACTGAAACGAGCATCTTTCACATGCCTAATATCATCTACTACTTCTTGGTTCGACATTATCTTGAACAGAACCGCCCTGCTGTGATATTAAGATCGTGGGAAGTACATTTTCCTTCACCTTTTCTTGAAGAAAAAAGAGAGTTTATGAGTAATAACCAATCATGAACATTGGTTAGTGTTGCTACGTTTAGTGTTGGCATAATTTTTAGCGCAAAAGTAAGAAGTCATTGCAACATGCTGCACGACATTTGGTGCAACTACATATACTACAAATTAGGAAAGGTATGGAAGCTTTCTTATTTTGAGTCGCTGAAACATGGAGCGCAAGAAGAATGATGTCACGACAAGATAAGGGAACTGAAACTTGCAGCACAAGAAGAATGACATCACGACGGGTTTAGGCAACTTCCAGCTATCAACAACACGTCAGCAAAGGCGGCAACGCCAACTGTCAGCTTGCCTAAATTGTTAGGAAGTGTGAGACTTCCTATTCCTAATCCGAGACAGATTAGGAATGTGAGGTTACTATAAAAAGCGTGTGCTTCCCCATTAGAAATCCGTCTGTTATTTTCCTTTGTGCTAAATTTCTTAGAACTCTTAACTGTGCAACATAGGCGTGTTGAGAGGGTGATTGGTTTGCTAGAACTGTGTGCTTCGATTAAACATCAATTCACAAAGATTGAGTGTTTGATCGATTAGGGTTCTTGTGTTCGTGATTGAAGATTCACAAATTTGTCAATAAGACTACGACACCGAGCATAGGCTTTCCTGAAGGGTGGACTCGAGGAGGTTTCGAAGACAGGGGGAGTAGGACCCTGGTCTAGGTACGAGAGCTAGTAGTTAAAGTAGCTTAAGTCAATAGCTTGTGTGATAGCTAGTTGATACTTGAAGTTGTACTCTTAACTACATTATAGTGAAGTATCTTTCCACTGGCCGAGGGCCCCCATACGTAGGTGACATTGCACCGAACTGGGTAATCATCTCTGGTGTCATTATTATTGCTTGCTTATGGTTTAAACTGTTGTTTGTGTTTAGGCAAATTGTCGACACAATAGTTACGACTTTTTGTTCGACTTCTTGGCTCTGCTACATATCAGAATTTCAATTGGTATCAGAGGAGGCATCTTATCTCTTAGGTGATTTCCTGCAAAGATTCTGAGTAGTTAATATGGATTCAAAAGAAGGAGAATCTGTCAATCGACCACCAGTGCTCGACAGAACTAGCTATGGGTACTGGAAAGCACTGATGTGTGCCTTCATGAAGTCTCTCGACAGCAAAATCTGGAAGTCTCTTATCAATGGGTGGGAGGAACCTCATTATGCTGATGCTCAAGGAAATCGAACTAGCATTAAACTGGAAAAGGAGTGGAGCGCATATGAAAACGAAGCCGCCCTAGGTAATTCTCGAGCACTCAATGCCATATTTAATGGAGTAGACAAGAACGTCTTTCGGCTCATCAACATATGGACAAGTGCCAAAATCGCTTGGGACACTCTTGCTGTTGCTTACGAAGGAACCTCCAAAGCCCGAGAACAAAAGCTCCAGTACCTTACCACCAACTTTGAAGCTCTTGTCATGAATGAAGATGAAACAGTAGTTACGACGGTTTTAGAGATTGGCTGATTTTTAAAGGAACTGAAGAAACATGTTACAAAGAATGTCGAAACATCTCCTACGACATCTTGTGTAACATTGTTGACGACATCTCGGCAAACATCCTAATCGACGGAAATCAGGCAAGTCCAGATTCTACAGGAAATACAATTACGATTAGGAATTATGCAAAGTTCCAGAACGTCTGCAAATCAGGAAAGAAGAAAGATGGCGATTAAGAGGAAACCCTTTAGGGTTAGTACTCATCCTCGATTGCTATAAAAGCTTAGGCTACCCCCTTAGCAATCGTGTGGTTCTTTATTTGTTTCCTAGCAACAATTTGCAAGGTTCTTAGACGTGAAGGTTTGCGGGCTGAGAAATTGCAGATTGAGCTAAGGATATTGTGCATCACATGACTATTGAGAGTTAGGTGATTGAGGGTTTACTGAATGCGTGAGTGAAGACTGCACGCAACCACCAAGTTCATTGAAGAACTAAACCGACAGAGCAAGGCGATTGCTCGAAGAGTGGAATCAAGACGGAGTCTTGGATTCAGGAGGAGACCCTGAGATAGATTACATTGTAAGACGTAGCATAAAGTATAGATCTAGGGTTGATCACAGGTACTTGTATGTTCTGACGAATTACTGATAAGTGAAATCTTTCCACTAGGCTGAGAGCCCCCAGACGTAGGTGACGTTGCACCGAACTGGGTAAACAATCTGCTGTGTCATTGTTTATAGCTTTATCTTTACTGTCCTGCTTTATCTACGCAAGAAGTCAGACACAACGTTATAGCTTCTCACGTAACATTGTGTGTGGCATCTTGCACGACTAGCTGATCAGAATTTTCAATTGGTATCAGAGGGGGCACCTACAGCTTTAGGTGAGTTCCTAAAACAAATATTTTGATCAAGATGGACAATACCAGAGAAGGAGGATCCATAAATCGACCACCTGTTCTACATGGAAGCAACTACGGCTATTGGAAGGCTCGAATGTGTGCCTTCATGAAGTCACTTGACAACAAGACATGGAAGGCTGTAATCAATGGTTGGATTGCTCCACAACTCAGTGACAATAATGGCAATCCTATCGGTCCAAAACCAGAAAAAGACTGGACTGATGAGGAAGACAAAGAATCACTGGGAAATTCTCGAGCTCTGAATGCTATCTTCAACGGTGTTGACAAAAACGTGTTCAGACTGATCAACACATGCACAACTGCCAAATCTGCATGGGATATCCTGGCTGTTGCATATGAAGGAACAACTAAGGTTCGAGAACAAAAATTGCAATATCTGACAACCAACTTCGAAGCCCTCGTCATGAAAGAAGACGAATCGATTGCAGAATTCAATGTTCGTATTCGAGATCTAGCCAATGAATCCTACTCTCTGGGAGAACCAATGTCTGATGAAAAATTGGTAAGAAAAACCTTGCGTGCTCTTAGCCCTAGGTTTAAGATGAAGATCACTGCAATTGAGGAAGTCCATGACCTCAAGATCTTGAAATTTGATGAGCTGATGGGGTCTCTAATGACCTATGAGTTGTCTTTACCTAACATAGACAAAAGGAACAAAGGAGTTGCTTTCAAAAGCTCTACACACAAGCAACCAGATCCTGAGGAATCTGACTCTGACGAAGACATTGATGCTACAATGGCCCTTCTCACAAAAAATTACAACAAAGTCATGAGAAGATTCAGTCGAATGGGAGGACCGAATGTCACAGCAAATGCCAGAAACAAAGCTCCACAGAAAGCTCAAACAGGAGGAAGTCTTGATAGACCAAACATGAGTGGGGAAGAAAACAACAAGAAAGGACTTCAATGTCATGAATGTGAAGGATTCGGCCACCTTCGTAGAGAATGTCCAAATTTCCTCAAACAACAAAAAACGAGGATACAATGCCACCCTATCAGACGATGACAATGAAGATAGTGGATCTGAAGAGGTAAGCAACTTTGTTGCATTCACTACTACTACTCTTGTATGTAACATTGATAATTCTGCCAATATCAATGATGATCACCTCCATCCAACTCCAAATGAGAATTGGACTAAATAGCAACTAGTCGAGGCATACAAAGGCTTACATACCAGATGGATCAAGGAAACTCTGATACTTGATCAACAAGGTGAACGGATTATCAATCTTACCAACGACAAGTCTAGATTTCTAGAAACAATCGTGGAGCTAAAACGCGAAATCACCAGACTTAACGGAGAAATTAGTCTTATGACTAAATCGGTAAAGATGATGAATCCTAGCACGGAAAGCCTTGACAAGATCCTATCAGTAGGAAAGCAGTCCAAGGATACGACGGGACTAGGGTACTCACACAATATCCCCTCAACAGCAGTAACAAAGTTTGTCCCACAAC
This sequence comes from Geranium rotundifolium, assembly GCA_963920655.1. Classification (NCBI taxonomy): domain Eukaryota; kingdom Viridiplantae; phylum Streptophyta; class Magnoliopsida; order Geraniales; family Geraniaceae; genus Geranium; species Geranium rotundifolium. The sequence continues at coordinate 2,238,027 of OY987312.1, forward strand.
AAGCCATGGTTGACAAGAAACCACTGGATACCCCAACACATCCTACAGGACAACCTACAACAAATGCCATGACATCGTCTACAACATGTTATTGTCAAACAACTGCCAGAAGACATCCTCCACGCAGACAACAATGCTACAGAAGACCAGCTTATCAATATCAATAGATATGTCATTACTGTGGTCAACGAGGTCACATATGACCTTTTTGCTTTCAACTTCTTGGGAGGAAGCAAGCTCAGCTACCACAAAAGAGATATCAAAGGCATCTCTCAACTCCTCAGAAGACATCTCGCCTTGAATGGAGACCTAAGAACCTAGTCTATCGAGCTAATGTTGCATATACATCCTTAAGCGCATCAACAAACAAAGACTGGTATCTCGACAGTGGATGTTCTCGACACATGACAGGTACTCCAGAGTTTCTTTCCAATCTCAAATTATATACAAACTGCTATGTTACTTTTGGAGATGGGATTCGAGCTCGAATCATTGGAAAAGGAGTACTCAAGCATCCAAGAGCCACTTGCCTGACTGAAGCATTACTTGTAGAAGGACTTAAGGCAAACCTGATTAGCATCAGCCAGATCTGTGATCAGGGTTCAGAAGTGAAATTCACTAAAGAAGCCTGTATAGTGAAAGACTTCAATGAAGTCACTATTCTACAAGGAATCCGCTCGATGGATAACTGTTACATCTGGTCGCCCGACGCACATATCGAAGCGGCAAAGTGCCTAGTCTCCAAAGCAGAAGAAACCAAATTGTGGCATAGAAAGCTTGGACATCTAAATCTTCAAAGTATGCAGAAGGCAATCTCCGAGCAGGCCATTGCAGGAATTCCGAACCTGAAAATAGTAGAAGGAAAGATCTGCAGAGAATGTCAGATTGGTAAGCAAACCAAGATGTCACACAAGAAGCTACAGCATATCACCACCTCTCGAGTACTTGAGCTGATACATGTTGACCTCATGGGACCAATGCAAGTTGAAAGCCTTGGAGGAAAATGATATGTCTTTGTATGTGTAGATGATTACTCTCGATACACTTGGGTTGACTTCCCTCGTGACAAATCAGATACCTTCTCGATCTTCAAAAATTTGTGCATCCAGGTTCAACGAGAAAAAGGGGAGACAATTGGAAAAATAATTCGCCTTCGTAGTGATCATGGTCGAGAGTTCGAGAACAACAAGTTTGCAGAATTCTGCAATTCAGAAGGGATAGCTCATGAATTCTCAGCACCAATCACTCCCCAACAGAATGGCATTGTTGAGCGCAAGAACAGAACTCTACAGGAGATGGCTAGAGTTATGATGCTGGCTAAGGACATACCAACTCACTTTTGGGCAGAAGCACTTAACACTGCTTGCCATATCCACAATCGAGTCACTCTCCGACCAGGTATGTCACTAACTTATTATGAAATATGGAGGGGGAGAAAGCCCAATGTTAAGTACTTCCATATCTTTGGCTCCACTTGTTATATTCTGGCTGATAGAGAGCCTCGTCGAAAGCTTGACCCAAAAAGCGATGAAGGCATCTTCCTTGGCTACTCAAGGAATAGTCGCGCATACTGAGTCTTCAACATACGAACCAAGACCATGATGGAATCAATCAATGTTGTTGTTGATGATGACTGCGAAGATGCCTCAGAAGATGCGACGGACGAAGACGGAGCCTATCCGCCCAATAATGTCAGGAAGAATGTTATTACTGATGTCAGAGAAGATGATAGCAGCAAAACAGAAAATGATGATGCTAGTTCAAATGTCGATCATGACGAAGTAGTTCCTGAAACCAGCAACAAGAATCCCTCGCGAAGAATCCAGACTAATCATCCTATCTCTGGAGTAATTGGAGACCTGAATGAAGGCATACGGACTCGATCAAGAACTCCTGAAGACTACAACGAGATGATAGGCAATATTTGCTTCGTTTCAAAGACAGAACCAAAAAATATCAATGAAGCCATCAATGATGAGTATTGGGTCAATGCTATGCAAGAAGAGCTGATTCAATTTGAGAAAAACCAGGTGTGGGAACTGGTGCCCAAACCAAGTGAAGGAAATATCATTGGCACAAAATGGATCTTCAAGAACAAGTCCGATGAGCTTGGTAACATCACTCGCAACAAAACCAGGTTAGTTGCTCAAGGGTATACTCAAATTGAAGGAGTCGACTTCGATGAGACCTTTGCTCCTGTAGCAAGACTTGAAGCAATTCGTCTCCTACTAGGAATATCATGCCATCTACAGATAAAGCTCTACCAGATGGATGTCAAAAGTGCATTCTTGAATGGGGACCTCAATGAAGAAGTATATGTGTCACAACCCAAAGGATTTGTTGATCCTCACTACCCTGATCATGTGTATAAACTCAAGAAGGCTCTCTATGGATTGAAACAAGCACCAAGGGCTTGGTATGAAAGGCTCACAAAATTCCTTATTCAAAGCGGCTACACTAGAGGGGGAGTCGACAAGACCCTATTTGTGAAGAATGAGGACGAGAATTGGATGATAGCTCAAATATATGTCGATGACATTGTCTTTGGAGGGATGTCAAGCAAGATGGTAGAGATATTTATTCAACAGATGCAATCAGAATTTGAGATGGGCATGGTGGGAGAGCTTACCTATTTTCTAGGCTTCCAAATCAAACAGCAAAAGGATAGAATCTTCATATGTCAGAGCAAATATGCGAAGAATATTGTCAAGAAGTTTGGGCTAGAGAAAGCCTCACATAAAAGGACACCTGCAGCTACACATGTCAAGCTAACTAAAGATGATCCAGGAGAAGCCGTCGACCAACACCTATACAGAAGCATCATCGGTAGTCTTCTCTACCTTACTGCAAGTCGACCAGATATTGCCTACTCTGTAGGAGTATGTGCACGATATCAAGCTAATTCTAAGGTTAGTCATCTATCCCAAGCTAAAAGAATTATAAGATATGTCTCTGGAACTACAGACTTGGGCTTGTTATACTCATTCGACACATCCTCTACTCTGGTGGGGTACTGTGATGTCGATTGGGCTGGAAACACAGCAGATAGGAAAAGCACATCTGGAGGATGCTTCTTTCTTGGCAACAACCTCATATCATGGTTTAATAAAAAGCAAAACTGTGTTGCCCTTTCCACTGCCGAATCGGAGTATATTGCTGCTGGGAGTAGCTGCACACAACTACTATGGATGAAGCAGATGTTAGTCGAATACAATGTCAGACAGGAAGCCATGACTTTATATTGTGATAATGTCAGTGCTATCAACATCTCCAAAAATCCTGTCCAACACAGTAAGACCAAACACATTGACATCAGACACCACTTCATTCGAGAACTGGTCGTAGATAAGAAGATCATCCTAGAGCACATCCCTACAGAGAAGCAACTTGCTGATATATTCACAAAGGCATTAGATGCGAGCAGATTTGAGAATCTTAGATCATCACTCGGTCTGTGCACCATTAACGAGCAATAAGAAGTTGCAGAAACGGTTGTGAGGAGTTAGTTGGTGCCTCTTCATGAACCGATCCAAAATCCCAACACATGCCATTGGGCCAAGCATACCAAAAGCCCATATAAAGGAAGGAAAAGATACGCTCAGACTTTAACAGATTTGAATCAATCTGTTTTTCAAAATCTAAACCTAGCCTGTCCCTTCTCGTGTTCGCTCTCGTCTCCCTCACCTTTCACATTCTGCAAACAAAAATCTCATTACACAGACATGGTAAAAACTCGGAGCATGATAGTACCAAAGAAAGCCTCCGAACCTAAGAGAGCAGAAGCAAAAACCAACAAACATGGAGTTTGGATTAAAGGGCCAAAGATGCTGAAGAAAACAGAAGAAATTCCCAAGGAGACCTCAACGGAGGAAGCTCTAATGCCAACCTTTTCTCGAGTTCCTAAACGATCTCGAACCAGAAGCTCTGCATTCTCCATGTCAGACTTAACCGGACCAGAAAGGGAGACTGATCTTGGCCAAGGAAGCCGAGAAGCGTCCATGCAGATTGTTCCTGTTCCAGAACCAACAAATGTCCCAGGTATCGACTCTTCCATTATCTCAAACACCGATACCTCCAGAAATAGTGACTTGTTGGACTCGCTTCTGGAAAACCAAGAACCACCTCAAGAAGGTGTGGTGGAGGAACTGATTAATCCTGGCGGAGAAGAGAAAGACTTGACTCCGGTCACTCATGGGTTGGAGCGTATTGCTGAAGGAGAAGGAGAGGAAGAAGGTACAACAGATGTCATTCCTGAAGCCACAAAGGAGGCTGTAGTAGAAGAAGAAGTCGCTGACTCGGAAGAAGCCGAGGAAGAAGATGAGAAGGACAACAGTGTCGCCACAAATAACACAGAAGAAGTTCCTCTGGATGCCAGAGAAGATGAGACAGATGATGCCACTGAGGCAGCACACACGGTGTTGTCATCTCTGAAGAAGAAGGTACTTGAAGAAAATGAGAGTCTAGCTGTGATGGTTGAAAAACTCAAAGAAACCAAGAAGAGGAAGGAGGTCAAAGATGCTGGAGGTCCCAGCAACAAAAAGAAGAAGATGTCCGTCAAGGAAAAGAAAAGTGTCTCCAAAAGGAGATTGGTAGATGAAGCAACTGATGACGAAGAAGAGGAGGTTACTGCTAAGGAAGAAAGGAAGAAAAAGATCCTGAAGACGGTTAAGAACACGTCGAGTGTTCCCTACGACAATGTGTCATTTCACTCGGCAGACGGTGCGAAACGGTGGGAGTTCGTGTTTCAAAGAACGGCATACCCGGAAAAGACCCTGTCATCGGAGCTGCTAGGGCTAGATGCCATTGTCCAGCTCTTGGAGAAGGCAGAACTGATGAAAACCGTCACAAACATTGGTAACCACTATCCCCTCTTAGTTAAGGAATTTATTGCAAATTTGCCTACTGGGTTTGGAACTCCGGATTATCCGGAGTTTGAGAAGGTGTTTTTCAGAGGCAATCGCTTCAACATCTCCTCTGACATTATAAACGACTTCTTGGGAAGAAAGCGGGTTCGATCTATGCCTCCACCTGACCTGAACAAGGTACTCCGTGAGATTACCGGAGATAAAAGCAGAAAGTGGCCAACCAAAGGCACTGTGGCAGCATCAGATCTTACTTCCAAGTACTCCATTCTCTTCCGCATAGGAGTAGCAAATTGGGCTCCCTCCACACACGCATCATCTATCAAACCAGAGCTGGCGATCCTAATCTTCCAAATAGGTACTGGGTCTACACTTGATTTTGGGCAATTTGTTATTGATCATCTCATTCGTCATGCCAGATCAATTGCTGTAAAAATACCTATTGCCTTTCCATCCCTTATCTCTGAGCTGCTTGTACACCAACACCCCGGAGTGTTGAAGACAACAGATAAGGTTGGCAAAAGAGGAGGACTGATTGTGGTGAGCCACAAATTGTTTGAGGGCAAGCATGCTCCTGATCTTGTCAGGTCAGAAGCCAAGGCAACGACCAGTCGAGCGACAAGTGTCGCCCCTCTAACCAAGACCACCAGCAGGGATGCAATTATGCTTGAACGAGAGATAGCCGTGCTTGACGAGGACATCGTCAATTTGAAGATAGCCCTGAAGCATCTCTCCCAGTGCCGATCACATTGCGCCAACCTGCTGAAATCCATGTCTCCTCCTGGCTCCGAAGATGATGACACCACCTCTCTGCCAAATGATCCAGAAGAATCTACTCAAGATGCCTCCACTGAAGCGACCGAAGAAGAAACTGCAAGTTCCAGCAGCAGCTCTGTTTAATTTGATAAACTTTCTGGTTACCGAACAACTGAACATTTTTATTTTTGTAATTTTTTTTAACACTGTTTCACGCTTACTCTCGACAGCTGATTGGGAGTAAGTGTGAGTTAAGTTTGGTTTATTTCTTATTACCCTGCCTAGTTACAAATATTTGTTTAAATTTTGGCTCTTTTTGAGCCAGCAAAGGGGAGTAAGAGTAAGAGTAAGATAGATACGAGCGCGCGATGATACAAACACGCGACGATGCAAGATACCATGATACGCACGACGACACTGCCGACCAACGAGACGACAGATGCGACGCAGACTGCGACGAAGAATGCTGTCCTTAAAAATAGCCAAAGGGGGAGATTGTAGTTACGACGGTTTTAGAGATTGGCTGATTTTTAAAGGAACTGAAGAAACATGTTACAAAGAATGTCGAAGCATCTCCTACGACATCTTGTGTAACATTGTTGATGGAAATCAGGCAAGTCCAGATTCTGCAGGAAATACAATTACGATTAGGAATTATGCAAAGTTCCATAACGTCTGCAAATCAGGAAAGAAGAAAGACAGCGATTAAGAGGAAACCCTTTAGGGTTAGTACTCATCCTCGATTGCTATAAAAGCTTAGGCTACCCCCTTAGCAATCGTGTGGTTCTTTATTTGTTTCCTAGCAACAATTTGCAAGGTTCTTAGACGTGAAGGTTTGCGGGCTGAGTAATTGCAGATTGAGCTAAGGATATTGTGCATCACATAACTATTGAGAGTTAGGTGATTGAGGGTTTACTGAATGCGTGAGTGAAGACTGCACGCAACCACCAAGTTCATTGAAGAACTAAACCGACAGAGCAAGGCGATTGCTCGAAGAGTGGAATCAAGACGGAGTCTTGGATTCAGGGGGAGACCCTGAGATAGATTACACTGTAAGATGTAGCATAAATTATAGATCTAGGGTTGATCACAGGTACTTGTATGTTCTGACGAATTACTGATAAGTGAAATCTTTCCACTAGGCTGAGAGCCCCCAGACGTAGGTGACGTTGCACCGAACTGGGTAAACAATCTGCCGTGTCATTGTTTATAGCTTTATCTTTACTGTCCTGCTTTATCTACGCAAGAAGTCAGACACAACGTTATAGCTTCTCACGTAACATTGTGTGTGGCATCTTGCACGACTAGCTGATCAGAATTTTCAGAAACTATAGCTGAGTTCAACGTACGTATCAGGGATATAGCCAATGAGTCCTACTCACTTGGCAAACCTATGACCGATGAAGATCTAGTCAGAAAAATGCTGAGAGCTCTAAGTCCCAGATTCAAGATGAAGATCACGACCATAGAAGAAGTCCATGAACTTAAGATACTGAAATTTGATGAGCTTATGGGTTCTCTCATGACCTCCGAGTTTTCTCTTCCGTCAATAGAGAAAAGCATAAAGGCGTAGCCTTCAAAAGTTCTACCCAAAGATAGAAGCAATTGGTGGGTTCTGATTCAGACATTGAAATTGATGATACAATCGCTATGCTGGAAAAAAACTACGATAGAGTTATGAAATGATTCAACCAGATGGCGGGGAAGAATGTCACTCATGAATTTAGAGACAAGTCACAACACAAGTTCCAGAAGTTTGAGAGCGCCAACACAGATTTTAGACGTGGTGAGCGACCAGGAAAGGAAAAAGGGGTCCAATGCTTCGAATGTGAGGGGTATGGGCACGTACATAAGGAATGCCCTAATTACTTAAAGAAACAAAAGAAGGGATTCAATACCTCTCTAACTGACAATGAAGAAGACAAAGACAGTGACTCTAAGCACACAGGTAACTCTGTTGCTTTCACCGTCTCCACGACCACAATAGATCAACCTTCCGAGACCTCAAAGAAGTATGACTCTGATGATGAGTTATCCGATGAAACTCTCAACAAAGCATACAACGAATGGTATGTCAAGTGGCTTGAAGACTACCAGGTAATCGAAAAACATAATGCTCTCATTCTCTCCCTTAATGAAGACAAATCAAGACATCTCGAAACTAATGTTGATCTCAAAAAGGAAGTGGCTCGGTTAAACAGCGAGTTAGACCAAGTAACAAAGTCTATGAAGATGATGAATCCAAGTACTGACACTCTAGATCAAATTCTCTCGATCGGAAAGCCAGTTAAAAATATGGAAGGCCTTGGATACTCGAAAGGAGGTTCATCATCTCACACCATCTTTGTTCCTCAGAAGGCTTTCATCCACATGCCCTGTCAAATGCCTCAAACCTTCGCAACTGATCAGGCGAACAGGAAGCCTCATACCCTGGTTCCTCACGACCAATGAACAAAAGGCATAACTGGATATGTCACTACTGTGGTCGAAGAGGTCACATCCGACCTTTCTGCTATCGTCTACACGGAAGGAGCTTCGTCAAACAATGGACCACCATCAAGAAAGCCCAACCTAGAAAGGAATGGCGAGTCAAGGAGGTAAATTATCGAGCGAATATCGCATACACTTCTCTACAAGCTTCAACTAGCAATGATTGGTACTTTGATAGTGGCTCATCCCGACATATGACTGGCAATAGCTCGTTCTTGGACACCTTAATACCATGTACAAATAGCTTTGTCACTTTCGGTGATGGCGTAAAAGCTAGAATTCTTGGAAAGGGAAAGCTTAATCTTCCTAACTCACCTTGTTTAAAAGAGGCTCTATTGGTAGAAGGTCTTACAGCCAACCTCATCAGCATCATTCGAATATGTGATCTAGACCTAGATGTCAACTTCACTCGTGACAAGTGTATTGTCAAAGACGAACACCAGAAAGAAATCATGACAGGTTTCAGGTCTCCTTATAACTGTTATCTATGGTCTCCAACAGTCACAACCGTGTCAACCTCCAAAGCTCAAGAGACAAAGCTATGGCATCAAAAGCTTGGTCACATCAATTTGAGGAGCATGCATAAGATTCTCTCTGGAAAGGCGATCATTGGAGTTCCCAACCTAAAATTGTTGAAGGGGAAATTTGTGGAGAATGCCATATTGGCAAACAAGTTAAGACATCACACAAGAAGGTACACCATCTTACTACTTCTCGTGTTCTAGAACTTCTACATGTTAACCTTATGGGGCCTATCTGGGACTTAGGGCTCTCAGCGTTTTTCTGACTAAATCTTCGTCGGTCATAGGCTTGCCAAGTGAATATGATTCATTGGCTAGATCCTTGATACGTACATTAAACTCAGCTATAGTTTCATCTTCAAGCATGGTAAGGGCCTCCAAGTTGGTTGTGAGGTATTGTAACTTTTGCTCTCTGACTTTGGATGTACCCTCACAAGCAACATCAAGAGTGTCCCAAGCAATTTTGGCACTTGTGCACGTGTTGATAAGTCGAAACACATTCTTGTCTACTCCATTAAATATAGCATTAAGTGCACGAGAATTACCTAGGGCGGCTTCATCTTCTTCCGCGCTCCACTCTTTTTCTGGTTTGATGCTAGTTTGATTTCCTTGAGCATCAGCATAGTGAGGTTCCTCCCATCCATTGATGACAGCCTTCCAGGTTTTGCTGTCGAGAGACTTCAAAAAGGCACACATCCGTGCTTTCCAGTACCCATAGTTTGTTCCGTCGAGCACCGGTGGTCGATTGACAGATCCTCCTTCCTTTGAGTCCATATTAGCTACTCAGAATTTTTGCAGGAAAATCACCTAAGAGATAAGGTGCCTCCTCTGATACCAATTGAAATTCTGATTTTGTATCGACTTCTTGCCTAAATTGCAGATCGTAGTTTAAATAATAACCAAGCAATAAGAACGACACCAGAGATGATTACCCAGTTCAGTGCAACGTCACCTACGTCTGGGGGCACTTTGCCAATGGAAAGGTTTTCACTATATGGTAGTCAATAGTACAACTTCAAGCACCAACTAACTATCACACAAGCTATTGTCCTAAGCTACTATAGACCTCACCGTGAACAACCTCGACCAAGGTCCTCTCCCCCTGTCTTTGAGATCCTCTCAATTCCACACTTCGAGCAAACGCCTATGCTCGGTGTCATAGTCTTCTTTGACGGATTTGTGAATCTTCAATCACGAACACAAGAACCCTAACCGATCAAGCACTCAATCTTCGCGACTTGATTTTTGATCGGAGCAAAGCCGTTCTAGCAAACTAATCAGCCTTTCAACACGCCAATGGTGCACGGTTAAGAGCTCTGAGAAATTTAGCAAATTATAGAACAAGAACGGATGACTGCTAATGGGGAAGCTTCAAGCTTTTTATAGCATTCCCACATTCCTAATCATTCTCGGATTAGGAATAGGAAGTCTGACGTGTTGCCGCCTTTGCTGACGTGTTAGTGACAGCTGGAAGTCGCCTGGCATGTTGACGTCATTCTCTTGCGCTCCAAGTCTTTCAGTTGTTGTGGCGTCATTCTTCTTTTGCTCCAAGCAACTTTAAATAGGAAAGCTTCAGACCTTGCCTAATCTGGAGCGTAATGAGTCGCCCCACATGTCGTGTAAATGAGTATGACTGAAGAAATAACATGGCCATGTAGGAGATACTTAGTATTAGTTTTCAGTCGTCTTAGATATCAAGAAACAGTGATTGATAAATTAGGATGACGGTTCTATCCCTTTTGATCAATCTAGATATCGGTATGATAAAAGGATAGTGACATGGACGATAAGAGGTTAAATCGAATCATCGATATTCACGAACATTGGGTAATCATAATGTCTTACTAGGGTCCACTTATGATGGAAAGGGCAAAATGGTAATTTTGTTAGTCTGCCAACGGGTCGTGAGCCTAGAGGGTCACACACTTTAAGCAAAGTATAGCAAAAGTGGACTTGGAAAAGTCAGTATTTGAAGAATATGAGAATTGGGAAATTCGCAATTTGATTTAATTAAATCAAGTGCGAATTAGCTAAACCAGTAATCAGTTTAAAGTAATTGGGGCGGTCTAGCTAAGCCATTTAATTATAACTCAATTTAAATGGGTTTAATAAATGGACTTGGCTAAGTGGGCTTTAAGCACATTCTTATTACAATTATAATGATAATTGAAATAAGAAGTTAATTAGGATTTGGAAAGTGGAAGATAATTACAAAAATCATATATTTGATTTATGAAATAATCCTACACTAATTTCCTAACCTAAATTTTGGCCACTTCCCTCCCCTTTTCCGAAATCCCTCTCTCTCTTGTTCTTCAATTGTTCTTGCTATTTTCTCAAAACTAACTAGTAATTGGTTTTGTAGAAATCCTTCTAAAGGTACTTTATTTGTGTGGATACAACTAGAGATCACAAAACAAAGTATTTGTGATATTGGATTCGATTTTACGCAGTAAAATTTCAGATTTTAATTGTATTATGCTTGCTGAAAATTTTCACATGATGATCCATTCAAAGTTCCAAGAATCCATGGTTAAATTCGCTTCCGCTATGCACGAGTTTAATTGTTTTGGACCCCATGGATTCCATCAGTGATATCAGAGGATGGTTGATATGTGATTTATTTTGAGCATGTTAGGATTAGTTTTAAATTCTAAAAATATTCATATTCTTCGATTTATGCATGAATTGAATATAATAAAAATCAGATTTTGGGTTGATAAAATTGGAGCTAAAAATTAACTTTTGGGGCTGTTTTGATTTGCCATAGCTAATCGGGAATGAGTCCCTTTGTGGATCATAGAAAGCCCTCGGGCTGACCATGGTCGACACCAAGGGCCGATCGGGTCGCCAAGGGCAAAGAATGATGGCCCTCGGGCCGACCATGGCAGCGTCGCGGGCGACCAAGGTCGAGCTAAGGGCACGACCATGGGTGAACCTCGGGCGCCTATGGAAGTGGCCCGTGGCCGACCAGGTCGAGACCAACGGCACACCATGGGAGGCCCTCAGGCGCCCATGGCCGTGCCCTAAGCCGACCAGATCGGCAACCCGTGATCGCGCCCAAGGTAGCCCACGGGCTACTTTGGGCGTGCCAGGGCTGGCCGATCAGACCGAGGGCATGAGCCGGGTTTTGGCTCATGCCGGTTCTCGGGGAATTTCCTAAACATTTCAGATTTTTCAGACCCGGTCAGGTTTCGATAAACCGGGGTTAAACCGGTTCAATTTTAATTAATCAAGTTATACCGTCAGGTTTCGATAAACCGGAATTTTTCCCTCATTATAAGCAAGATAAAATTTGGAATAATTTTTGTTGTTTGAGAACATAATGTTTGATAACATGAGGGTTGACAACATGATTTTTTTTCAATATGATGTGTAGCCTGCCCGTATAGATTTCGGTATTTGATTTTGCAACCTGCGAGTTGCTAGTTTTTGGGATGTATTAAATACGGGCTGCGTGTCGTTTCTTTTATAATTTATTTATTATTTAAATTGTCATTATGAAGACCGACGCAAGAAAGGAAATCAAGACGGAGTTAATAAAGTTCCAAAGGAGGCTCGGAGCTAGTGGGAGTGCAAAAGGAAGAAGCGAGTTCAAATCCAGAAGAGTTAGTCTTAGGATTTGTCTTTTTTATTCCTTAGGTTTATACGGGCTAGGTTATACATGGTGCTTTACATTTATATAAGTATGATATGAATGTATGATTAGTTTAATATGCATAAGAATATGTATGTCTAAACTATCACCCACATGTGAAGATTAAAATCAGAATTTAATCAGACTTGCATGTAATCGGTTAAGGAATCATCTTCGCATGGATTAGTGATTGATGATTCCAGTTAAGATTGTATCGATATACAATCAGAAAGTAATAATACACATATTCGCAAATAATTACAAGTCAAGCGCGATACCATCCAAGTTTGGATACTCAAAAGGACTTGCAGCCTATGGATGTCGGTATGCCTACGCGTAACATTCATAGAGGAGAAGTCTGGATGAGTTGGGCAGTTCTATGTGGATGCGTGCGCCTACGCGTAGTAGCCACATTAGTTCTGGGCCATAGTCGAAACTTGGTAGACTTGTCTACGATTGTTAGCTAGGGCTGACCTAGAGTATCAGGATAGGGTATGCCGTTTACTTTATGTACAAACCCTAGCCAGGAATTACCTGGACTTGTAATTGGAGCGGTGAGCCTTCTTTCACTTCAAATGAGAGTATGCGAGGATCCTGGTTTAGATTCTAAATTTTAGAATCAGACAAGTGTTTTACAACTAAATCTCCAACTTGAATTTTAATTAAATACTGATTAAAATTTGTTTTACTGTGTAGATATAATGGAAAACACGATTCATTCTGGCAACAACGCACTTAGGTCCTTGATCGAGCAAGATAAGCTTAACGGCATTAACTTTCTCGATTGGGACCGGAACCTAAGACTTGTTCTCAAGCACCAACGTAATGATTATATCCTTACCCAAGAACCACCTACTGAGCTAGCACTGAACGCCGCAAGGGCGCTAAGGGATACTTACCAAAAATTTCGTAGCGACCGGATCGACGTACAGTGCATCATGATGAGCAGTATGGTGCCTGACTTGCAGAAACAGTTCTTGGACATTTTAGAATATCCTAAGGCCTTGATGGCGGAGATCGAGAAAATGTTCAAAGAGAAAGGGTGTGTCGAAAGATATGACACTTTCAGTGAACTGATGTCCTGCAAGCTAAAGGCTGGATCTCCTGTCAGTCCCCATGTCCTTAATATGAAACGTCTTATGGAACACTTGACCAGACTCGGTCATGCTGTGGATAAGGAAATGGCTGCAAACTTTGTGATGCATTCACTTCCAGATACACATCGTGATTTCGTTGGAAATTAAAATATGCATGACATGGATAAGACAGTGGAGGAGCTCCATGGGATGCTCGTAACCGCAGAGAAGAATTTCAAGGGCAAGTCCAAGGAGGTTCTTATGGTTAACAAGCATGTAAGCTTCAAGAAAGTTTGCCTGGGCAAGGGTAGGGCTCCTATGCATTTGGCAGGGAAGATTATGAAAGAATTCCATGGGTTCCATAGATTTAATTACATGAAGCAGACAATAATCTAACCATGGAATTCGATAATAAAATCTTATAAGAAAAAATTTCAGCATGCAAAATTGAACATTCAAATCTGAAAATTACCTTTTGGGAATCAATCAAACACAAAGAATATGTGTTCTCTAGATTGTCCACACAAGTACAACACCTAAACTAAGGATTCTACACACAAGTTTACAAGTTTTGTGTGTAGAAGAATAACAAAATCTCTAGCAATGAAGGAGAGAGAGAGGGGCGTCAAGGAGAGAGAGAGGGAGCCGAAAAAGAGAGGTTTAGGGTTAGGAAATTATGTGAAAAATCTGATTTTTACTTATCTCTATTTTCACATAATTAAATCCCTTAAAATTCTCTTAATTAAACTTAAGCCCAATCTCAATTAAACTCAAGAATAGGCTTGAAACCCAATCAACTATAGTTTAATTAAACCCATTTAATTTGGGTTCTAATTAAATGGTTTAGCTAAATCGGTCCAATCCCTTTAATCTGATTTCCTCAACCGCCAAGTTATAAACCTAGGCCAAAAATCAACCGAATCGTTTTCAATTTGACTAAATTGAAAAGCGGATTCTCCTAATTTCCATCCAAGTCTGTTTTTCTATATACTGTACTTAAAATGTGTGACCCTCTAGGCTTGTGACCCGTTGCCAGACAGGTAAAGTTACTATTTCACCCTTTCCATCATAAGTGGCCTCTAGCAGGACATTATGATTACCCAACGTCCGTGATTATCGGTGATTCAACTTAACCTGTTATAGTACATGTCACTATCCCTTTATCAAACTGATATCCAGATTGATCAAGAGGCATAGAACCGTCATCTAATTTATCAATCACTGTTTCTTGATATCTAAAATGACTGAAAACTGATACTAAAGTATCACCTGCATGACCATGCTATTCCTTCAGTGATACTCATCAAGTGGCCTAAACGGATATCTTTCCCATACCGGAGTATGAGTGATAAATCCCTTGGCCGTCTTTCGAGTTCACATATGTAATTCATAACCAAGCCAATCATAACCCTTATGGCTACCCTTTTACAGGTAACGTTAGACTAGGTAAAACTTAGAGATTCATTACATAGTGATCACAAAGACTCCTTGGTCTTAGGATATAATGACAAGCTACGATCTGTGAGTATGCTCATGACAGTATCTATGCTGGATACTCACCATCAGGTCGTCCAATACCATCGCCCTGATGATATTTTTGATATAACTCCGGCACTACCTTGCCATGATTAGTAGAGCGTGATCACAAAGAGTTAGTCTCATATTTATTGCTTCTTAATGAAGCTTAACTGATCAGGAAAACATTAAATGTAATTGTTTCCGATCTGTAGTTATACTATTAGTGATTACACATATAATGATATAGATCAAATCGCATCTAATAAATTACTACAACACATTAGTAATTTATGCCGATTTATTTATTCGAAAAGATAATAAAACATTACATCTGTAGATCACTTTTATATTGGACTGGGGCATAACTCTAATAATCTCCCACTTGCCACTAGTTTCAATTTAAGTTCTGATCTACTCCCATAGACCTTGCATGTTCCTCATGCCTAGGCTGCGGCTGAGCCTTTGTCAAGGTATCGGCCATATTATCATCAGTCGAATCGTGTTTAATCTCCACATCAATTCTATCTGTGATAACTATAATGAGGTGATGTCTGATGAGTATATGTTTTTATCTGTTGTGGAATCTGGGCTCTTGAGCAATAGCTACGGCACCTGTGTTGTCCTACAACAAGCTTATCAGATCAGACGCTCGCGGCGTTGCATCTAATCTGATCAGAAAGCTTCTATTCCATACGGCCTCCTTAGCTGCTTTCGTTGCAGGTATATACTTAGCTTCCGTTGTAGAGTTGGCAATTTTGGCTTGCTTAAAGCTTATCCAGCTGAAAGCGCCACCATTCGACACAAAATATATCCTGACTGAGTTTTGAAGTCATCTGGATATGTCTGAAAACTAGCGTCAACATATCCCTTGGCTGCTAGCTCTCCATCCTTCCCGCCATACACTAGGAATGCGTCCTTAGTCCTCCTCAAATATTTGAGGATACTCTTGACAGTAGTCTAGTGTTCTTGGCCTGGGTTAGATTGAAATCTGCTGGCACAACTTAGCGCGCCCGAGACGTCCGGTCTCGTGCATATCATGGCATTCATGATGGATCCCACAGCCGAAGCATATGGGATCTTACTCATCCTGCTCAGCTCATCAGGAGTATTATGACTTTGTTGCTTGCTGAGCTTAATGCCATGACGCATGGGTATGTATCCTTTCTTAGAATCAAGCATTGAGAATCTTCTCAACACTTTATCTATGTAAGTGCTCTAACTTAAGCCCAATATCCTTTTGGGACGATCTCTGTAGATCTTGATGCCCAAAATAAAAGCATCATCACCTAAGTCCTTCATCGAGAAGCACTTCCGTAACCAAGCTTTAACCTCAAGCAAGGTTGGGATGTCATTCCCGATGATCAATATGTCATCGACATACAACACTAGGAATACAATGTTACTCCCACTCGCTTTCTTATGAACGCAAGGCTCACTTTCATTCTTGATGAAGCCGAATTCTCTTAGAGCTTTATCAAAATGAAGGTTCCAACTCCGTGAAGCTTGCTTCAATCCATAAATGGATCTTTGCAGCTTGCACATATTTCCGGGATTCCTTGGATCGACAAAACCCACAGGCCGTGTGATATACACACCCTTTAGTAAGTTCCTGTTAAGGAAGGGGTTTTGACATCCATCTGCCATAGCTATAGCTAAGAATAATCCGGATCGATCTAACCATTGCTACTGGTGAAAAGGTGTCATCATAATTCATGCCTTGAATCTGACGATAACCTTTTACAACCATCCTAGCCTTTGGTCTGAGGATTTCCATCTATGTCAGTCTTGATCCAATAGACCCACTCAGAACGGATGAGTTTTATCCCAGGGGTTTGATCAACCAAGCTTTATACTTGGTTGTCATACATGGATTTCATTTCCTTATTCATGGCATTCTGCCAATTTTCGGAGTCTGGACTGGCCAAAGCTTGTCTGAAGGTTTCTGGATCATCCTGATCCACCAATATCAAGTCATTTCCCTCAGTGGATGTGAAGCCATATATGACGGGAACATGACATGATCTTTCAGACCTCCTTGGACCAACTGGAATTTCTGTAGGGATTGATTCTTCATCTACGACCATCTGAGGCTCCAGTACTTTTACATCTTGCATAGCAGGCTCCTGAATTGCTCCAGGCTGTTCCTTACCCTCTCGAATTTCTTCGAGATGCACGAGACTCCCACTAGCTGTTTTGGAAATAAACTCTTTCTCCAAAAGTACCTCTCCTCGAGCAACAAAGACTTTGTTCTCGCTGGGTATGTAAAAGTTGTATCTGTTAGTTTCTTAAGGATACCTTACAAAGACACACTTGTCTGATTTGGATGCATACATCTCTGCTACCCAAATCTTTAGGAAAAAACATATTAGGATGTATCCCACACCATATGTGACTATGGTCTATTTCTTATTTGGCTAGTACGCGAAGGCGCACACATCCAAATAGAAATGACCATCTCATCCCGCTCCCATCCCAATGAATACTACGCAAAGGCTCACGCATCCACGGTAACGGGAGTCGTAATGAGTGTCATGTGGTGTACCTTCTATGACTCTGGTCCAGTTCTTATTTGGCTACTACGCGGAGGCGCACACATCCAAATAAAGTTGATCACCTCATTCAGCTCGCATCCCAATGAATACTATGCGAAGGCGCATGCATCCACAGTAATGGGAGACAAAATAACTGTCACAAGGTGTACTTTCGTTGTCTTCATCGGAGCCCGATTCAAAATGAATGCGGCCGTTTCCAGAGTCAAGTATTAGTTGAACCCTCTTCTGGCCTGAGTACTCATAGGTCCACATACGCCGGAATGTACTAGACTTAACAAGTAACTCGCCCTTTCACCTAAACCTGCGAAAGGTGTCTTTGTCATTTTAAACATTAGGCAAGACTTGCATCTTTCAGTTTGAGTGAATTCAAACGGACTTAAAAGTCTACACTTGTGAAGTGTTGAAATGCGTTTCTCACCCATTTGGCAAGACTTACATCTTTCAGTTTGACTGAATTCAAACGGACTTAAAAGTCCATACTTGTGAAGTGTTGAAATGCGTTTCTCGCCTATGTGCCTTCAACGACAATGCCAGATTATAATTTGGTTTAAATCATCAGATTTAAGCCTTTTCTTATTTACATTATAGCGATTAAGCTCAACAACGTAAATACCTGATCTTGAAGACGTGGATTCCCACTCTTCTACACATAATCCTTGTATTGCTTGCAATTCCTTATTCCCGTATCCTGGCTCATTGCAGTGATAGCAGACCTCCTCCAATTTGTCCTCAGCATTCACATCAATTTTGAGAGCTGCTTGAACCTTTGGACCCTTGGGGTGTCTGATCTGCCCTGCAAGGTGCTCTGTAGCCTTACCCTTACCCAGATCAGCTTTCTTGAAGTTGACCTTCTTGTTGACCATAAGGACCTCCTTGCTCTTGCCCTTGAGGTTCTTTTCAGCGGTCAGAAGCATCCCATGAAGCTCTGTCAAGGACTTGTCCATGTCATGCATATTGTAATTTACTACGAAATCATAATATGTATCTGGAAGTGACTGCAACATCAAATCCGCAGCCATTTCCATCTAATCATCAAAATCGAGTCTGGTTAGATGTTCCTAAAGACATTTCATTTGTGACATAGGGACTAACAGGGCTCCAACCTTAAGCTTGCATGAGTTAAGTTCTCTGAAAATATCATATCTTTCAACACGAGCTTAGTCCTTGAACATTTCCTTGACCTCTGCCTTACAGGCATAAGGGTCATCTAAAATGTTCATGAACTGCTTCTGCAACTCTAGCATCCTACTGCCCACCATAATGCATGACACGTCGATTTGATCACTAAAGAATTTTCATAAGTATCCTTAGTGCCCTAGCGGCGTTCAGCGGTGGCTCAGCAAGTGGTTCCTAGGTAAGGATATACTACTTGCATTCATGCTTGAGTATAAGCCTCAAGTTTCTATCCCAATCTGAGTAACTCACGCCCTTGAGTTTGTCCTTCTTAATCTGGACTCTCAATGTGCTATTACTACTTTGTGTTATGTCTGATCTGAGTGTCCAAACTTGGATGGTATCACGTTTGGCTTGTAATTATTTGCGTATATGTGAATTATTACTGCCTGATTGTATATCGATACAATCTTAACTGGAATCATCAATTGCAAATCCATGCAAAGATGATTCCTTAACCAATTACATGCAAGTCTGATTAAATACTAGTTTTAATCTTCGCATGTGGGTGATAGCTAAACATACATAAACTAATGCATATAATAAGTATCAATACATTCATACATTCTCAATATACAAATGCAAATATAAAATATGCATAGCTAAGCCCTTCCTAAGGATCCTAGGATTCTAGCAAAACTGATCCTAAAGACTAGGTCTTCAAGATCCAGGCTTGCTCCATCCTTGTGGACTCCCACTGGCTTCGAGTCTCCTCCAGCCATCGAATTTTCCTCTTGACTTGTATCTTGCGTCGGTCTTCGTAATTAAAAATTAAAATTAAATAAATAAATAGAAAAGGTCACGACACGCAGGTCGTATTTTACACAACCCAAAACTTAGCAACACACATGTTGCAAAACTGAAATTAAAACATACAAGTCTAGAGGGCTTAGATATACATCATGTGGAAAACAATATGTTGTCAAAGATCATGTGATCACTCATCATGCTTATCAAACAACAAATTTATTCCAAATTTTATCTTTCTTAAGTGTGGAAAAATTTCTTGTTTTTTTTTAAACCGGGACGGTTTAAATTAATTAATTAATTAATTGAAATTGAACTGGTTCACCCTGGTTTATCAAAACCCAACCAAATCTGAAAATTAAAATTTTTAGGGCTTATAATTTTCTCGCGAACCGACTGGTTCAGCTCTAGACTGGTCGAGCCGAACCAGCCCGACCTAGGTCGCCCGCTGCAGCAACCATGGTGGCCCGCGGCTGCAACCATGGTGGCCCGTGAGGGTTGCCATGGTCGCCCCCGGGGCAGACCCTGGTTGCCCGCGCAGCAACCACGGTGGCCCGCGAGGGCTGCCATTGTCGCCCGCGGGGCAGACCTTGGTCGCCCGCGGCAGCGACCATGGTGGCCCGCGAGAGCTACCATGGTTGCCCGCAAGCAACCTGGTCGGCCCTTGGTGCTGACCATGGTTGGCTTGAGGTCTTTCCATGGTCCACCAAGGGCTCTCCATGGCTTGGCCATGGCTAACCCATATCAGCCCAAAAAATCAATTTTTAACCTTCAAAATCAATTAAAAATAATCTGATTTTTTTTTCATGTTTTTATGCATAATTAAATCCAAAGAATACATGAAAAATTAAGGAATAATATAAACCCTAATCATGCTCAAATAAATATCACAAACAACCATGCTCTGATACTACTGAAGGAATTTCATGAGTTCCATAGATTTAATTACACGCATCGGATAATAATCTAACCAAGGAATTCGATAATAAAATATTATGTGAAAAAATTTCAGCATGCAATACGAACATTCAAATCTGAAAATTACCTTTTGGGAATCAATCAAACACAAAGAATATGTGTTCTCTAGATCGTCCACACAAGTACAACACCTAAACTAAGGATTCTACACGGAAGTTTACTAGTTTTGTGTGTAGAAGAATAGCAAAAGCTCTAGCAATGGAGGAGAGAGAGAGAGAGAGGGGCGGCAAGGAGAGAGAGAGGAAGCCGAAAAAGAGAGGTTTATGGTTAGGAAGTTATGTGAAAAATCTGATTAAACTTCTCTTAATTAAACTTAAGCCCAATCTCAATTAAACTCAAGAATAGGCTTGAAGCCCAATTAGCTAAAGTTTAATTAAACCCATTTAATTTGGGTTCTAATTAAATGGTTTAGCTAATCTGGTTCAATCCCTTTAATCTGATTTCTTCAACTGCCTGGTTATAAACCTAGGCCAAAAATCAACCGAATGGTTTTCAATTTATCTAAATTGAAAAGCGGATTCTCCCAATTTCCATCCAAGTCTGTTTTGCAGTATATTGTACTTAAAATGTGTGACCCTCTAGGCTCACGACCCGTTGGCAGACTGGTAAATTTACTATTTTACCCTTTCCATCATAAGTGGCCTCTAGCAGGACATTATGATTACCCAATGTCCGTGATTATCGATGATTCAACTTAACCTGTTATAGTACATGTCACTATCCTTTTATCAAACCGATATCCAGATTGAGCAAGAGGCATAGAACCGTCATCTAATTTATCAATCACTGTTTCTTGATATGTGAGATGACTGAAAACTGATACTAAAGTATCACCTGCATGACCATGCTATTACTTCAGTCATACTCATCAAGTGGCCTAAACGAATATCTTTCCCATACCAGAGTATGAGTGATAAATCCTTCAGCAGTCTTTCGAGTTCACTCATGTAATTCATAACCAAGCCAATCAGAGCCCTTATGGCTACCCTTTTATAGGTAACGTTAGACTAGGTCAAACTTAGAGATTCATTACATAGTGATCACAAAGACTCCTTGGTCTTAGGATATAATGACAAGCTACGATCTGTGAGTATGCTCATGACAGTATCTATGTTGGATACTCACCATCAGGTCGTCTAATACCATCGCCCTGATGATATCTTTGATATAACTCCGGCACTACCTTGCCATGATCAGTAGAGCGTGATCACAAAGAGTTAGTCTCATACTGATGGCTTCTTAATGAAGCTTAACTGATCAGGGACACATTAAATGTAATTCTCTCCAATCTGTAGTTCTACTATTAGTGATTACACACATAATGATACAAATCAAATTACATCTAATAAATTACTACAACACATTAGTAATTTATGCCGATTTATTTATTCGGAAAGATGATAAACATTGCATCTGTAGATCACTTTTATATTGGACTGGTGCATAACTCTAACAGATTAGACATCCTAAGGGTCCAAAGAATCAAGCAGCTCCCAAGGTTGTTGTCAATCATAAGGAGGTTGTTTGCTTCTATTGCCAAGAGTAGGGGCACTAGAAGAATGATTGTAAAAAGCATAAGGGGTTGATGAAGAAGAGTGGACTGTTGGGCCCGTAGAAAGTTGTCTACAAGCACCCGATAACGCGCAAGTGCACGCGGTCGTTACAAGTAATAAATCCTGGTTAGCACACGGTCGAATCCACAAGGACCAATAAGGGTTAATTCAATTTAATTAATACTATCAAGTGTAACTTAAAGTACTCGATTTATAAATCTGTTTTGAGATATGTAAAGTAAAAACGCTTGGGATAGACTATTCAGTAGAGAAAACCATGGATGCTAGGCTTTTTATTTAATTACAATGAAATAAATGAATAAGTTATGATAAATTATGCAAGTAATGTGAACCCTAAGCAACAATCATATTAACACCTCCTCTCGGTTTGGTGTTAGCCTAGACACAAAGTGTTCATCATCCCTCTCGGGTAGATAACTACCATGAGTCTACAATAAGTACAACAATAATGGGGTAGGGTTCCGAAGAGTTGAACCCCTTTGAATCTAAGTTTGTCCGTCACCCACCGGCCCTCTCAGACTCGACAACGCGACTCTCACAAATAATATTTATTCGTCAACAAATATTATAAGCCATAAGCACTCAGAATCAATCACATATGCATAAGATAATTCAGTTCATACTCATAAATTCATCATAATAAAAAGTTATGACCTAGCATCCATGATCAAGGTTATTTAGCCTATAATCATGGCGCTAGAACCAAAATCCATAAAGATAAATAAGCAATTCAAGTTTAAGGAATAAGAACGAAGAACCCTAAAACCCAAAAGGTTGAAGAATATGAATCGTTGAATCCCTCTCGATTGTTGTTGTGTAGCTTGCTTGGTCTTAGTGAATCGCCCTTTAATCGGATTCGAGCTCCTCTCGAAGTCCCCAATCCTCTCCTTGGTTGATATGGCATTCTACTCTCTGCTCTCCCAAACAGTGGTGTTCAATTATCGCGTGAAAACTCAAACTTTCGGCCCCTTCCTTCAGAATTCGTGTTTGGCTTATATATTTTTTTCTTCGTCTGGGAGATGTAACGATCGTTACAGTAGGGCCCATCGTTACAAGTCTCTGTCTTCAAATTTCCTTCAAATTGATAAATTATGGGTCCAAATCGGAGTTCGGATGAGAACTCTACACCACTCGAAAGTATCCGACATTTTTCGCCCTCTTCCAGACCTCTAACGAAAAAACTTCCTTCACGAGAATTGTAGCTATTTTCCTCTTCTTCAATTTAGATATAACGTTTTCTCGATTTGGAATTCGGATGTGGAAGTTATATCCCTTTGAAGTCACATGGTTTGCAATCCCGATATCTGTTTTAGTGCTGCCTTTCAGTGTTGTTTTGAGGTTCTTCCCATGAAATTTAGAGAAAACTTCTGTCTAGAGAGTTTTAGATCGCCGAGTTATCTTTGATTTGATCTAACTTTGGTTTACCTCGGATTAAATATGAGGAAGTTGTGCTCTCTGAAAGATTCTGCTGCGATTTTGGCTCGGTTTTGACCCTTTTCACATGTATTGTGCACATTCACCCCAAACATATCCGAAGGCGTAAAAGTGGCATAAAGATTAATAATTTAACACATCGAGGGTGAAATAACACCTAGAATGTGGGTAATAGATATCATAAACTTACATTTGATGCTTAATCTCAGGACCAGGTATTTACACCAAACATATCCAAAGATTCTGCTGCGATACGTCTTCAGGACCAGGTATTTATGTTATTGAGCTTAATATCTGTTTATCTACTTCAGATTCTTGGGTACTTGATACCGGTGCAGAATCTCATATTTATATAAATGTGCAGGTTCTGGAAAGTAGAAGAGATATAGGCAGGGCCGAGGCAGGCTTACGAGATTGTGATGGCAATCAAGTCTCAGCAATTGCAGTAGGAAAGATTAGTCTCAGTTTGGCCACAGGGGTTGTTTTATCTTTAAACAATGTTTATTGCGTGCCTGCATTTCGCAAAAATATTATTTCTCTTTCCTTGCTAGACAAAAAGAATTTTGTGTTTCTATTGATAATGGATTATTCAATGTTTGAAAAAATGATGTTTTCTTTTGCAATGCTTCATTGGTTGGTGATCTGTATATTATTAATACTCAAAGCACCGACACAAACTCTATATATAACATAAACAATAAAAGGTTTAAATCCTATGATTTAAACTAGACTGTGATATGATATTGTCGTTTAAGCCACATAGGCGATAAACGCATCTCGACACTTCACAAGTGTGGACTTTTAAGTTCGTTTGAATTCACTTCAATCGAGAGATGCGAGTCATGCCTAATGGGTAAAATCAAAAAGGCACCTTTTATGGTTTAGGTGAAAGAGCGAGTGACTTATTAGGTCTCATGTTTTCCGATGTGTGTGGACCTATGAGCACCCAAGCCAGAAGGGGTTTTCGTTACTTCACCACATTTACTGATGACTTCAGTAGATATGAGTATGTCTATTTAATGAGATATAAGTCGGAAACTTTTGACAAGTTCAAAGAGTTCCAGAATGAATTACAAAAATCATATATTTGATTTATGAAATAATCCTACACTAATTTCCTAACCTAATTTTCGGCCACTTCCCTCCCCTTTGCCGAAATCCCCCCCCCCCCCCCCCCCCCCTTGTTTTTCAATTGTTCTTGCTATTTTCTCAAAATAACTAGTAATTGGTTTTGTAGAAATCCTTCTAAAGGTGCTTTGCTTGTGTGGATACAACTAGAGATCACAAAACAAAGTATTTGTGATATTGGATTCGATTTTACAAGGTAAAATTCAAGATTTTAATTATATTATGCTTGCTGAACATTTTCACATGATGATCCTTTCAAAGTTCTAAGAATCCATGGTTAAATTCGTTTATGCTATATATGAGTTTAATTGTTTTGGACCCCATAGATTCCTTCACAATTACCTACATGTAATCTTGGAAGTGGAAGTTTAAGGGTGGCGCGTACATAATCACGTATGCAGCCCTAATAACGGGTACAAACGGCCACTCCAAGATTGTTGTGAACGGTTGGTTAACTGTGGTCAAAAGGATAGTGGCTATACGGACACAGGGAATCCACGAATCTTATTATGGTCACCAGCGGCTGCTGGGCCTGAGAACGGTATTCCATGGGCGCCCAGTTAACGCACGTGTGCAAAAATAATAACACCAGTAAGGTCATGTCGAATTTCAAGCTATCGTCAATAAATTAAATTGCGTAATAATGTATGGAGATGCCACTGAAAAAAATATGAATCAGGAGTCCATGGTGGTCTGGGATAGAGTCGTGCGAGGGAGAAAAGAAGATAGATAAAAAAAGAGTGAAAATCCAATGAAACCCTTTTGAAAATTGAAATGATAAAAGAGTATTAATTTAATCATTTAAATATTACACTAAGAGACTTCAACTGTATAAATCTTCCGACAGCTAAATGTAGTAAAGTAGAATATAATTGTCCGTATATTTTATAAGAATGTTCTAAATTTTAAATAAATATTTTTACAACTTAAATAAGTTTTTATTTATTTTGATTTTAACTTTATTTGAAAATCATTACAATCGAAGTCAAGGTAAAAGTTGGACTCTTTTAAAAAATTAGACAAACTCGAGCCCATTATTTCGAAATTCGAAAGGCTTGTGAGCGCTGGTCTCGTAAATTTATTTTATTTTTATATATTTATACATAATTTCTAACTGTTAATCAGGCAAGACGAATCGAATTTAGGTTTTATTATTTTTTTTGAGACAAAACCAAGTTCAACTATATAAGCTATTTCGAATACGAACCAAACTCGATCAAAGTAATCAACAAACGGAGTATCAGATAAGAATGGATGGACAAGCCCCATCCCTAGCTCGGTCAGCTCGAGCTAATGAATGAGTGGCCATATCCACTAACCAGTTTACAAAAGCAATCTTAACAAAAGACAATGGATGTATTCATCAAAGACAATTTATAATTGAACCAAATAGAGAGAAAATGAGAATCACTCGAAACAACCAAAACAACTCCAACTATTCCAGCGGATAGTAAACTTTCATACGCTCATCTAGATAAAAGGAAATATGATATACTCCAAACAGTATAAATTCCATATAAACATATAGAGCCTTTCACTTGCTTCCTACATAATACAAAAATATATAACAATTAGGGATCAAAATCATGCCGACAAAAACAATCAGATCTAATTAATATTAATATTTAACTCTTAACTTGAGTTGGGCATCATATATAAAGCTATAATATATATGGGATTAGGCAAATTTATAATGGGTACACTCGACTACAAACTCATATAAAACGTCAAAACTCATGTAGAACCGTTGGATCTGAGACGCGCGTTGTCTCAGCGCGCGACACGTGGCAGGATCTATCATGTTCTACATGGCAGCGCATTTTGAAGCCTCACTACACCATATGGGGATATGACCGGCACACACAGGAAAGTGCGTCGTCTTAATGTCAGTGCAGACGGCGCATTCAAAACGTGCGTCGGTCTTAGCTACAGTCTGGTCTGCGCGGCTCAAATAGCGCTGTTACCTGTTGAGGCCGCGTATTTTCAGACAATGCGCAGTCAGAATGAAGACGGCGCAAGAGAGAAGAGTGCCAGTGTTATCTTTGACCGAAGTGACCGCCTTTAACCGACTGTTGCTCAATGGTCGTTTATGGAGCCGTTGATGTTTTCGTTGGGTTAGGACGGCGCACTCTATATAACTATACGCCGTCCATAAGTAACGATGGCACAGTTATTTAGAGTGCGCCGTCCTCACCTAACGGAAATATTTTCCAGCGCCTATATATATAGCAGAAATGTATTGGTTTAAAGTGTATAATTGCTTTGGTTTGGAGAAATTTTCAGAGAGAAAATTTTCAACATTGAGGGTTGGAGTATATGTGGGGGAGGTAGGCTATAAAGGAAGAAAAAATCATTAAGAATTGGAGAAATCGTAGATCAATCGTCGATTATAAGCTATGTACATATTGTTCGTTTATTATTTGTGTTTGTTTGCGTACAATAGTGTCGTAGACGGTATGTTTAGGTTTACATTTTACACTAAATATGAGAATATTGATAGTTAATTTATATTTTTAAATATGTTAGTTTAGGCTTTTTTCTTTTTTTTAGTGTAGGTTATGTAGTTCCCTAATGTGTAGTTTTGTGATTATTGAAACCATATATAAGAAATAGATCGATCGTGGATGGAAATGGATAGGTCAACAAATGCTTTCAAGAGTTGTTTATCTAGTTTCATAACATTTGCGAGAGAAAATGTCGTAGAATGCGGTGATGATCGATCCAAGTCCCCTTGCAGGAAATGTTGTAATGTCGGTATCCAAAATATGCATACCAGTTGTATGCATTTATGTAGAAAATGGTGTATGAGATACTATAAAGTGTGGACCGAACATGGCAAAGTGGGGGAAATCGGGGAGAGTAGCAACCAGGGTTTTTGGGCATAGCCTACTGAACACATTCCAATAGTTGATCCTATACAGCAGTTCGTGTATGATGTGGACCCAACTCGAGAAGTTAGAGTTCAGCAACTGGAAGAAAATGATATGGTGCTTGCAGTTGATGTTGAGGCTGTTAAAGCAACTACGACAAACTACAAGCGGTTGGTGGCAAAGATGGAGACACCATTGTATGATGGTAGCTATGATTCGGCGTTGACATCCATGCTGAAGCTTTTGTCAATCAAACATAAAATAGGGATGACAGACACGACATTTGACGAGGTAACTGGAATATTTTCTAGGCGTTGCCGCAACCCAATGCACATGTGTCGAACTACTCAGGGGCAAAACAGAAAATGAAGTCAATAGAATTGTCGTTGGTAAAATATGATGCATGTTACCACGGTTGCATATTGTACTACAAAGAGCACATAGATTCCACAGAGTATCCAGTATGTGGAGATTGTTGGTACGAATATGCTGGAAGTTCGATTGTGGAAAAGAAGACATTGTGGTATTTTCCGTTGGCACCGTGTTTGCAGCGGCTATTTGTCGTACTCGAGACGTCTGAGTGGATGCGTTGGCACGAGGAGCGGGAGAGGGTGGACGATCATACGCTCGAACATCCAGGAGAAAGGGAAGATTGGATTACGTTTGACAAGACATACCCGAGTTTTTTGGCAGACATCGGTAACGTGCAACTTGCCATTGCAACTAGCGGTTTCTGTTCGTTTGGACCCAACACACCGCTGTATAGTCTTTGGCCCCGTGTCACTATCCCGCAAAATTTTCCCCCTTCAATGGGCATGAAGAAGGAATATAATTTCTGACGAGGTTGATATCTGGTCCGAAGTCATCCGGTAAATGTTTGAATAACTTTATGTGGGCACTCATCGAAGATTTGCAACAACTGTGGGATGAAGGAGTTCCGATATGGGATGAGTCCAAGGAAGAAGCTTTCCAAATGCGCGCTACAGTGATGTGGACCATTAGCGACTATCCAGAACTAGGAATGTTGGATGAAATTCAGACAAAAGGTTATAAGGTTTGTCCTATATGCATGGAAAACATTGATTCGACTTACAGTCGGGGGAGAACTTCGTACATGGGTGCACGCAGATACTTACATCGCCGTCATCGATTGCGTTGGACAGAGCAAGCTTTTAATGGACTCGTTGAGACCAGATACGCGCCTCCAATATGTTCTGGGGAGGAAGTCCTTTCAGAAATATTTAAAAATGAATATCATGTACAAAGTCTGAACCCACTTCAGAAACCCAGGGTCGCCCATGCTAAGTGTTGGACACACTTAAGCATATTCTGGGAGTTGGATTATTGGAACACTCATCAAGTTAGACATGCCCTCGATGTGATGCATATAGAGAAGAATGTGGCGACAATGTTATGAGCACCGTTATGGGAATTGGTGGGAAGACTAAGGATGATGAGAATGCCCGATTCACCTTACATGATTTGAATGTGCGACCACATTTATGGCCCGTACGCGGTAATAATGGTAAATGGGTTCTCCCTCAAGCGGGGTATGTTGTGAAGCCTACTACTCGTGGTGAAGTACTTGAGCATCTGAGGAACGTCAAGTACCCAAGTGGATATGCGGGAACTCTAAAGCATAAGATAAAGGAAGAAAAAAGATTTTATGGGCTGAAGACGCACGATTGTCACGTGTTGCTTCAAAACACATTCCAGATTATGATTCAAAAATACGTCGACAAAGACGTGGCTGACGTATTGGTTGACTTGGGCACATTTTTCAAGAAGCTGTGCGCGAGGGATTTAAAAAAATCCTACCACATGCAGATGCGAGAAGATATCGTGATGATTCAGTGCAAGTTGGAGACTATTTTTCCCCCGTCATTCTTTACAATACAAGCGTACTTCCCTATACATTTTCTGGATCAAGTTTTGCAAACCAGACATGTTCATTTCACATGGATGTTCCCGATTGAAAGGTCTATTTTATTTCATTATCCGACAATTATTGTTAATCTAATTGCAAAGACATGTGAGTTTATGCTTTAATCTTTCAGGCAGCTCGGCGTGTACAAGAGAAGTATGCGTAACATGCAGTATCTTGAAAGGTGCATAGCGCAACAATATTTGATGCACAAGTCAGTTACTTTCAATCGCATGTACTTAAATCGGGGGACTTCTTCAATACCTGTCCAAGTGAATCCAAGCGTGATTTATAACCTCTTGGTTGTGTCCAAGTTAATCGAACTGCGAAGCGTCGTCAGGGGAAAGAAATTAACAACATCAGAGTTGTTTTGGGCTCACTGGACTGTAACGGAGAATTGCGCAGAGCTTCAGGCCTTCGTAGACACACATGAAACCCGATTCAATCGAAAATATCCCAATGGTGTTCGTACACTAAAAGATCGGGTGACGTCCTTCAACTACAACTTCGGCAACTGTGTAAGTGTTAATATTTGGTGGATAGTTCTTACTTTTTTTGGATGAATATTGTTTGGTGGATAGTTAATTATGTAACACTTGGATCTATTTGCAGATGGAATTTCCTGGGTATAAGCGTGAATCGAAGTTGCTTGCTCCTGGAGCTCGAAGTTCGGCCATATATTCGCAATGTACCATAAACGACGTTAAGTTTGTTTGCGAACGATTGGATCTCAAAAGGGTCAACTTGAATTCGAGAGTAATGATAGAAGCGAACGACAAAAAATATTACGGTGTTCTCCTCAAGTCTGTATCTTTAAATATGCGA
Source organism: Geranium rotundifolium (assembly GCA_963920655.1). Taxonomy (NCBI): domain Eukaryota; kingdom Viridiplantae; phylum Streptophyta; class Magnoliopsida; order Geraniales; family Geraniaceae; genus Geranium; species Geranium rotundifolium. Next base: position 2,268,092 of record OY987312.1, read on the forward strand.
GGAGCTTGGAAATTGTTGTATTGAAAAGCATATGGTATGATGAGACAAAGTTAAGGCACGATCGTGGGTTGACGTCGGTGAATAAAAGAACCGATTGTTAGAAGCTTAATCCTTTTTGCCTCGCCTTAAAGGAGAAACAGGTTTTCTACATGGTCGACCCAAGAAGTGGCGGCGGGTGGAAAGTTGTCAACATCGTCAGTCATAGGGGATGTTACAACCTTAGGACACTTGCTCGTACTGTTGATCATGGCCCGACTTATGAAGTTCACGAGCCTTACCAAGAGCCAGGCACTACTACACTTGAGATCGACAGACCGGAAGGAATAGCGATTGATCTTAGCGGTTTCCAGTTCCCTATTCTACCACCAGTTCATGTTTCCGACATCCCGACAGATAATGAAGAGAATATCAATAGTGGTGATTTCGGCTATAGCGATATGGAAGACCATGAAAATTATGTTTCCGATGATTAGAATGTATATATTTAAGTTTATTTTGGTATGAAAATATATGTAATTAAGTTTTTGCGTTGAAACTTTTTTAAAAAAAAACTCTAAATGTTGGGCATGCACACATGGAATAAGTGCACAGATATTCCTTTACAATGGCGCTCATCACTGTCGTGCACCGACCGCTATAGTCAAACGTTGACTTTCTTTTATTTTTCTCCATTGACCAATATCTTCCGAACATATTTGACACTTTTATGCATTCTTGGGTTTACATAGCTTAGTTAGTTACCTATGCATCATATTAAAACCATGATTACACAATTCATCAACCAAATGAGCCCTTAATAGGATGATCTCGTTCGATTTGCACAACTTTCGACTGATCCGGTCATGATCGAGGTCAAATTCAAAATATATTTACTCATAAATTGAGGAAAGAAGGAAACATGTATTAAATTACATCCGTATGGTTGGATTTGAAAATTTTTTTATCAACATTGAATCGTTTTGAATATAGAAGTTTAGCGGTAGAAGAGGTAAGGATTTATAAAACATAACAATACAATGTTTACATGACGATCTAATCAAATACTAATTTTGTAAATCCAAACTATTGGACGTATAGATTATGTTTGTTTAACTAATTATACAAAATTTTATACAAATCGCATCACGAGATCATCCACGATTACTTATCGCAGAGTCAACCTATATTTTGAAAACAAGTATTCCCGCCTATATAAGACCAGTGCTCCTAAATATATGCTCAGGTAATACCTCAGGCCCGCGCACCTAAACAAGTGCGCAGGTAATACCTAAGGTCCGCGCATCTTCCTAAGTGCGCCGGTCTAGATTTGTATAAATTGCAGCCTTTATTTTCTTTACCCCTCTCGTCTGTCTTTCTCTCTCTCTCTCTCCCGAAAGATCCTGAAAACCCCGACCCTCCCCGTCCAACTTCCGACCACCATCCGTCCACTTCCGTCAAGTCACCGTCGAGTATCCGTCCAGTGACCGTCTCGGGCCGTCCTGCTTGTTGTCTTCCTGCCTAAGGCCATCCTATTTAGGAATTGCTTCGATCTCCTCTCCATTACTAGGTAAGTTTCTATTTGATTTGGGGTTTTAGAAATTTAATTCTAGGGTTTTATGAAAAATTTTTAACAACATTGAATCGTTTTGTGATTATGTATTATTTGTTCTAATTTTCTAGAATTTTGGATGTATAAGCTGAGAATTAATGGTGAATATGCATATGTTGCGGATATTTCTCGATGAAGAATTGATAATTATTGAATATGTATATGTATATGTTGATTGAATATGTGTTGCTGATATCAATTTATGTATATGTTTAGCTTGAAAATGTTAATGACTACAATACCATTCCTGATGACTACATTACATGTATGTGATTGGCGTGCTTGATTGGAAATAATTGAATTGAGACATTAAGTTAAAAGTTAAGAAATCACAATCTTTTGTGATTATGGGTTTGCTGGGATAGAAATCACTACACCGAATTGAATTGAATATTGATTAGGATTGGTAAGATAATTCAGTATTGTTCTTAGGTAAGACCGGTCGTTATAATCAAATGTTTGAGAATCCCCTTACTTTATGTTTAATTAAGTTTAGCTTTAAACTGAAAATGAAAATGACATAAAACTTGAAAATGAGTAACTTGAATGTTGTTTAGGATTGAAAATGCTAATTATTGATTAGTTGAAAATGCATATTGATTAGGGTTTATATGCATTTGGTCTCAATTACATGTTCTTGATCTATTTATTCTGAATTTGGAAAACTTGAGTTGAATCTTGAACCTAATTAGTTCAAATTTGGGTTAATGTGCATTTTTGCTTACAAATTGAATATGAATATACATTTTAACGTGAGTTACATGTTCTTGCTCTATTTACCATGTACTGGCGTATTTCGCAGATGGGAAAGAAAGACAAAGGAAAGGACAAGGGAAAGGCCAAGCCAATAGAAAAACTGGATTCGCATGGTTCACTGGGTTTGTGGTGATATACAAGAGAACGCCTCGCGTGGAGGCTCCATCCTCGCGAGCATCGTCTGTTCGAGATCCTTGAAACTGTACTCTACAAGAAGAGGTCGACCTCCTTACAACAGCCCCTTTAGCATCCGTCCGTGATGAGGATGTCTATGGGCCATCACTTCCTCGTATTTCCATACGTGAAACACCTCAAGAAGACACATCACATGTAGCCGAGGATGAGGAGGAACGAGAAGAACATTGGCATGCCGAGCTCGGTTTTCATGACCTCGACGATGACGACCCGCAGGGTATTAACTCCTGGGCAGACGGGCTAATCGACCAGACAACACCTCAACAAGACACATCCAGTACTCCGAGGTCAACTTCCAGGTCTACTTCGCAGTCTGCTGCAGAGTCGACAGATTCTTATCGTAATCTAGTACCACCACAAGATTTCGCCTCGACGAACCAGAAGTATAGGATCATGAGCTATATTTTGATCTTAACACACCAGCATCTGCTGTGAGGGACGGGTGGAAACGGACAAAGAAAACAAGAGCTGACATATCTGCAGACCTGGAACGAGACGCGACCAATATATTGAAGCGCAAGGCGTTAAAACTTCGATGGGACTCAGTGTCTAGGATTCCTCGTGTTAGGGGCTGGAGGTCGGACCAAAATACTTGTATTAGTCACGGGGAGCCTTTTTTGGGAGTTTGTGCCAATTGGATATAGACAATGGCGTGACGTACCCGAAGAACTAAGGAAGAAATATATGGACAGATTAAAGGTACGAAATTAAAAACGTTGTGTTACTCAAAGAATTATTATTTATTAAAATATATTGACTGGATTTTCTCTTTGATGTAGCTCACCTACCATATAAACTTCGACTCTGAGGAACTACTAAGATGGATAGATGATCGAGCCTGAGCTGTCTACAAGGAGCGAAAAAACTCCTACAAGCCATTATATAATGTCTATAAAAATACATCAGCGTAATGGTATCCCGTACAGGCTGGATGGGAAAAAGAAAGAGTGGAGTTGGCTTGTGGAACACTATGAAAACAAAGTGATGCAAGTATTTGCCTCAAATTCATATAACCGCCTTAATATATTACTTATAATTGATTTGTCGAATTAAATACAATGAACATTTTCTGATAGGACTTGGGTCCCAAAATGTCTGCAAGGCGCAAGAAAAAGCCTGACCACAACACCAGTCCAATATCATTCAGAAGCTCGACCGCAAAGTTGTTGAGGGAGATGGTAGAAGACGGCGAGGTTCTCATTTCATAAAACATAGAGAACCACTTGAACAGTTATGCTGACGTCAAAGACCGGGATAAGAAGAAGATGACGGTAATTTTGTCAACAGTTATACTTTTTATGTTTATTTATGTTCTTTAATTCTTAATGCTTTTATATTTATTATTTGTAGGACAACGTCCTAAAGTTGTACACTGAGTGGTGTAAGACCCACACCGACCCATTGACTTGGGAAGAGGAGGAAGACTTGATGAGTTGGGCTAGTGTGATGACATACGGTCGTGCCCTGAAGGGTTCCTATTTCAGACGGTTTGGCAGGGCAGTGAGGAGGGAACCAACGTTTTGACAACTAGGCGAGGGGAGTTCGCGATCTGCAGTAATTGCACAACGGACAGATGAGGAGATTGAACGCCTCAAATAAAGTAATGAAATGCTCGCTACGCAACTCATTCAAACCCGAGAAGAAATGGCCAAGGCCGTGGCACAGTAGGTGGCTCAACTCGTGACTGAATATGAATCTACCAAGTCTGCGGAATTCGCCGAACAACAAAGAAAGGCAAAGGAGAAAGGCAAGAAGCGCCGAGCATTTGAGAAGAAGATGCGTTAACATTGGCGTGATCCGGCCAATGTCCTGATGCCCGACGAGCCCACCTATTTCTCCGATGAAGATTAGTATCTTTTCTTGACTTCTAAACTTTACAAACTTGACTTCTAAACTTTATTATTATGCCTTTGGATTTGGGGTGTTTGTTTGGTGAATTTTTGACGCCTTTGTTGAATTTTGGATTGTCCGAGCTTATGTGCCGAATTATGAATGTGCAAGCATTAGTTAAAGCCTGCGCGATTGTTATGGTTATGATTCTTGTTCTTGTTGATTATATATTTTATGATTGGCAACAAATATTACAGGTCCAGGAATCAAATTTGTGCACTGATTTTTCTTCACTCACTGGCTCTACCACCTGTGCACCCAAATAGAAACACGGGTGGTTATTAAGGGCGGCGAACTACAACTTATGTTAAGCCCGTACCTAAAGACGACGTCCTTACAACGTACGTCGGTATAACACTGTGGCAGCGCACCCTAAAGGTGTGGCGTCCGTAATATGGCCTGCGCCTCCTTACAGGAACGTCGGCCTAAAGTATACCTGCACACTAAATTTAAATGCGTCGTCCTTGATTATAACGGCGCATACCTTTACCAAAAACGCAGGTGAAAGAAACGGGCTGCAACGTACTGGCGGCGCCAGTAGGCCTGCGCACCAGACGCCGACCTTTTCTTCCACCTGCGTTTTTCCCTCACTATCGGCGCTTTTGGTGCGCCGTCCTCAAAGAATTAATCTTGTAGTGTCTTTAGCAGCACGTTAAGTGTGTTGCTTTCTAGGGAAAAAACTTGGTAGTGAACATTGCACTACATGTGTTCTACATAGCTTAAATTTTGTGCAGATACAACGTGTTCTATAACATTGTTCTACATGGTTCCACAACATTGCACTATATGTTCTACAGTTTTGACATTTTTTTTGTTTGCAACTGATTTTCCCTCAATTTATAATAATTAGGGATAAAAACCATGTAGCCAAAACATAATCATATCTAAGTTAAAAGAAATCATACCTTTGTGTAATTTGCTTGCTCTAACGCATGCGCCTAAAAACACAACAAATATTGAATGTAAGCTGATAATTTTTAAATGATATAATCTCACATAATTACAACTAAGTTGATTGTTTTTTCAACTATACAACTAATGATTTTTTTTGCTTTGAATCGTTCGTTGAAACATTTATTTCTCACCTATCCTGGTCCCTACCCCTCAGTATTATTCAAATTTTCAAAATCACGTCATCGACTCTTCTCTCCTCTATGCAACTCCCAAATTAGCATCCACGATCCTAAATCAATTATTTAACATGCAAACAAATCGAGGGCAGTCTTAGTGTAACATGTTGAAGTTAAGGTCCATGCGTACACGAGCGTGAAAGGAAAATAAACCCCACGCGTACACGAGCATGAGAGGGAGAGGTTGTTTTAATCTCACAAGGAAAGATTTGAAAATAAAAAGGGTGTATATAAATGGAAGATTCAAACCCAACTAATAAGAGTGAGGTTTTAGTTGTGGACCCCGACCCGATATGTACAACCCAGTTTTACATGGTATCAGAGCAGGTTGATTTGGACATGTATAGATGGGTTTCCCTATGGACTCTGGCCTATATGCAAAAGTATAGTCCTGCAATGGCCCACGTGTAGACAAGGCTACCCATTAGTGGGAATGTTGAAGTAAAGGCCAAAGCTCATACGCACACGAGTCTAAAAGAAAAATAAGCCCCACGTGTACACTAGTACGAGAGGGAAAAGTTATTTTAATCTCACGTAAAAGTAGTGTATAAAGAGAAGGAAACAAAATATATTACGAGTCTTTCCTGATTGTGAGGTACCTCAAAAAAACTTAAAATTTTTCTCTTGTACCTTTGTGGTTTGAACTTGTGCCATCTAGAGCTCAGCAGCCAGCACAATCAATTGTGCCAGCTTCCTTTTAAGTCTTTTTGTTTGGAGAAAATGCTCATCTTTTTTATACTTTAATTTCAAGCAAATTCTTATATTTTGCCAAATTCACCGTCAACTTTACATTAATTAATATGTAATACTTGTACGAACAATGATGTAAAATAACAATTTAACATCGCTGTATATATATGTTAAAAACACCTAACTACTGTTACATGTATTTATATGTGTATTCCCTCAAATTTTAGTTGGATTATTTATTATGTAACTGGGAATTGTATATATCCATCAACCATATATACCTGATAGATTAAGGTCAATGATGATATAAAGTAAACCGGTATGATTAAGTTATACCTGAGAGCCTGTAAAACAAGTGTAACTTTTGAATATTCGTCATGTGAACACAAATCTTGATACACAATTTGCTGATAAATAAAATCATTCATTCGATACCTGAGGCATATAAATAGCCATTGCTGCAGCAGCAACATTGAAGAGCAACAAAAGCCCACAACCGAGGTATGCAACTTTTCTAACTCCCAGTTTTGTTGCCAAGGTGTCAAATATAAATTCATTTAAAGGAAATAACATAAATTACAAGACCCAGAAATTGATAAGCGTAATTACTTTGCATCGCCCTCCACATCAGAAAGATCTTTAGTTATTATCATGACCACAGAGCTTACAGTAGCAAAGGCTGTGATGAAAACCAGAGGTGCCCTTCACGAATAGTAAGATTAGAGCAAGTCCTATTAAATTAATAACATGAAACCTTTTTGTAATTTTTCCTCAATTAAATTCTAACCAACCTCCATTGAAATGAAAGTCCAAGGGCCGTTATTGTGGACGAATACACACCAAAATTAAGTAAAAAGCCCATTCCCTGCAGTAAATTAGTAGAGTAGTAGATCAGATAAACTTAATAAAAGAAATTTTGAAGTTCCTACCTAGCTGGTAGAATCTACTTGAACCTCTGCACCAAGTACACTTTCACTAATAAACTTACTAATTAAATGTAATGGATTGTTGGTAAATATAAATAAATAACATACGATGGCAATGCTAAATATTGTTGCGAGAGGAGATTTCTTGAGTCTTAAAGGAGGGGCAGAGTATGCAGTTGTGAGGAAAAGAGCCATAGTGTAAAGGCAAGTAAGCAATGGACGGCAGGTCGATCCGACAACCGAGAGACCGGCAACAGGGAAAAACACTGCCACTAACCATGCCGATTGAACTGAAATTTCTCCGGATGCTAGGGGCAAGTAGGGCTTGTTTATTCTGCAAATCAAATAGGAATTTAAGTATTTGATCTCACCTCTTTATAATTAAATGGCATATTCCCAATGTGTTTCTCAGATATTGTTTTCTATAAAAAAACTATGCTACACATCCAAACCTTGGAAACTACGGACTTGCTCATAAGGGTGTGTGTAGTAGAAAACTATAACTGATTAATGAACTACAAAGTTTAGCTTTTAAGTTGAGATGGTTCTCCTTTATCAAAATTAGTTATATATGTTAAAGGTACTTAAGTGATAAACACCCAGTCCCAGATGATATTATTGATACAAAATATACATTGTTTTCATATATACCTGTCAACCTCAATATCGTAGATCTGGTTGATTGCAACAGTGTAAATATTGAAGGATACAATAGCAAAAAGCCCATTAAGTGCCTTGGGAAGTAGCGACCACTCTATCAAATTTGGATTTTCAATCAATGCTCTTGCAAACAAACAACTGTCAACAACAACATTAAGATCATCGATCGTCAATGACATGAACTTATACATGAGTAGTTATAGTTTTTGCAACATATATATGCAGACACACTTACGAGGACGCTACAACTAGCCCCTTTAAGGTATAAAGCCGAAGAAGTCTCCAACATGCATCTCCAAAATTGCTAACTATTGTTTTGGAGCCAGAGCGACCATTAAAGCTTCGGAAACCAAGTGAAGGAGAAATTTGAGGACACATTGCACTAAGATTAGAAGATTTGGGACGAGGAAACTTGTGATTTGGGATAGCAATTAATGTGAGGACGAATAGGACAATATATATATATATAAATGAGAGCTTCACTGCACTCAGACTCACTTTACTCTCGCCGAGCAGGAAATTTGGTCTCGTCGGAAATGGTCATAGCCGGCGAGGTATTGCACCAATATCTCACCTGGTTGGTGAAGTATTTCCAGCAAGAATTTGAAATTCTCGCCGATAAACTACCCGACGAGATATTTCTAAAATCTCGCCGGGAAAGGTTGTAAAACCTAGCTGGCGAGATTTTGGCAATATCTCGTTGGTTATGTTATCAAACCTTAGCCGGCAAGAAATTGGTCAAAATCTCGCCGGCTAGGTTTTACAACCTTAGTCGGCAAGAAATTGGTCAAAATCTCGCCAGCTAGGTTTTACAACCTTAGCCGGCGAGATTTTGACAACATCTCGTCGGCTAGTTTTGATAAAAGTTTGGGCATAATCTGCCCTAATTTCTCAGTTTCCCGTTAGCAATTACACCTGTAAAATCTGGCAATTCAACTAAATCCTAAACTGCAATTTGTAGCGATCGAAAACAGATAATTATCAATTATCACCAAATTAAAAGTCCAACAACAAAAGGATGATTACAAACAACGTCAACCAAATTCGTAACCTATAAACCTACGGGAGTTGTCCTAACCGTTTTGTCTTCAACATCTTTTTCGCCGTCTTCTTAAACCTCTTGCACGGGGGCAGCTGTTCGTCTGCAGGTGTTGGAGGCTGATGTTGGTCTGAAGGCACTCCCGGCGGGATAGCCACCTGCGTCATTGTCTGAGTCGAAGTCAGGCCTATGGTCAAAGTCGGAGTCAACTCACTACGGGGCTCAGGGCCAAGCCGGAAGCGACATCCACATACCACCCGACAAGCTGAACTGGACCAATAGACCTTGGATACTGGCGTGAACCTCGGCCTTAAGCCGAGCATCGACCTCGACCTTAATCAAAGCGACCGGCTGAGCCTGCCGATCGTCGAAACGATGTTTCGGCTTAACTATCTCCCCCTCTGCAGTAGCTCTGACGGCCAATTCTGTCTCTCTCGCGCGAGCCCTCTCCTTCATTTCGGTCGTTCTGGCAGCGACTGTAGCATCTATCTGCTCAGCTGACGCTGCGGATGTACAGGCACCACCTCTCGGTTTCGGCAGTCGAAGGAACTCTCTGCCCATGCCAGGAACAATGCACCCGCGCTTCTTCTCCGTGCCCGTCAACCGCTGAAAGATTTCGGCCTTTACATGCCTCAGGACCGAATATCGTTCTTCGGCGGCAGCCGCTTCTACGACAAGTGTTCTGTGTCGCTCGATCTCGTCCTTCACTTTTTGGACCTGCAAACGAAAGTGTTAAATTGTTTGACATAATAAAATTCCGATAAATTTATAAAGAAATTAAATATTTACCGTCTTCGGGTGGCCGTCTTTTTCGTAGACGTGTGAAGGAATCCATGGGGTCCAAATCAATTAAAATCATGCATAGCGGAAGCGAATTTGAACCATGAATTCGAATAAACTATGAACGGATCATCATGTGAATTAATTTCAGCGTAGAATAAATCTGAAAAATCTGGAAACTTTTATGTTCTCTAGGTGTATCTACACAAGCAAGGCTCTTTGGTGCTCAAAGCTTCTTCAAACTTTTTGCTAGAAAGATAAGAAGAAGAAACAAAAGTGATTAACTGTGAAAGAGAAGAGAGAGGGGCAGTACTTGTGGGGTTTAGGATCGGCTAGGTTAGGGAAATTACTTAGGAGATAATCTGAAAAATCAATTAATTTGATTTTCTAATTATTTCCCTAAATAAATTCATAATTATCTTAATATAATTATTTAAGTAATTATTATTAAGAATGGGCTTAAAGCCCACTTAGCTAAACTTTAATTAAACTCATTGAATTGGGTTTTAATTAAATGGTTTAGCTAGACCGATCCAATCCCATTAAACCGATTTCTGGTTTAAACTAATTCGCTGTGATTTAACTAAATCGAAAGGCGAATTATCCCAATTCTCATTCTTCTCAAATACTGAATTTTCTAAGTCCCTTTTGTTATACCTTGCTTAAAGTGTGTGACCCTCTAGGCTCACACCCCGTTGGTAGACTGCCAAAATTACCATTTTTCCCTTTCCATCATAAGTGGCCTCTAGCAAGACATTATGATTACCAAACGTCCATGAATATCGATGATTCGATTTAACCTCTTATCGTTCATGTCACTATCCTTTTAGCACACCGATATCTAGATTGATCAAAAGGCTTATAACTGTCACCCTTATTTATCAATCACTGTTTCTTGATATCTGAGACGACTGAAACTGATACTAAGTATCTCTTGTATGGCCATGCGATTTCCTTCAGTCATACTCATCAAGTGGCCTAAATAGATTTCATTCCCATACTGGAGTATGGGAGATAAATCTCTCATCCGTCTTTCGAGTTCACTCATGCAACTCATAACAAAGTCAATCAAAGCCCTTATGGCGACCCTTTTACAGGTAACGTTAGACTAGGTCAAACTTAGAAATTCATCACATAGTGATCAAAAAGACTCCTTGGTCTAAGGATATAATGACAAGTTACGATATGTGAGTATGCTCATGACAGTATATATGCCGCATACTCACCATCGGGTCTTCCAATATCATCTCCCTGATGATATCTATGATCTAACTCCGGCATTACCTTGCCATGATCAGTAGAGCGTGATCATAAAGAGTTAGCCTCATATTGATCGTTTCTTAATTAAGCTTGACTGATCAGGGACGCATTAATTGTAATTCTTTCTGATATACAGTTCTACTATTTGTGATGACACACATAATGATATAGATCAAATTACATCTAATATATAACTACAACACATTAGTAATATAATGTCGTTTTATTCAAAGTCTCGCCGGCTATGTTTTACAAGGCCAGTGAGATATTCAATATCTCGCCGGGCTGGTGTTTACCAAGCCGGCGAGATATAAGTCTCGACGGTTTGGTGTAACAAGCCCGGTGAGACTTATCAATATGTGCACAAAAGTCCCTACCAATAACACAAAAACACGGTTAACTCATACAAAACATCGCCCGATCAAAGTTACAATAACTATAAGTTGCTCTGTTGGCAGATCGCTTAACAAGAACTTTTCAGCATACTTGAAAAAAATGGCCCTAAAATCCTTAACAATTGGACCAAAATGCAAGATCATCTTCTTATGGCTGTAACAATTAGTAACCTGTTTGAACTCATCCGTGCACATTGCACCCTCATGCATCTAATATTTTCTTTTCTCATGTACTTGTTACTTGCATACAGTTTAAATATGAACCTCCAATATTCTTGTTTACGTTACATTTCTCTCAGGAAAGACCGGTACTATTTGTAAGTATGACTTATTATTAGTGATGGATTGAGATATTAGAGGAAATTAAAACTTTTTCAAAAAAAATCACAAGAATGCTATTATCGTGGTTGTGTGACGAGACCTGGAATAAGACTGAGCTCACTGAAAAATGGAATGTATTTGAGATTTTGCTTTTCCATTGCTCTCGTATCGATCTCGCAGCTGGCATCTATCCAAAAATTGAGAGAAAAAAACAACTCAATGCTGCTGAAACGTTTTAGTTCCTTGATAATACAAATCTAGAGTAGATGTCATTCTAGATATAAATGTAAAAGAAGGCGTACCTTTTTGTGCATTAAAATAAATGAAATTTTCTAGGATACACAATAAACACAAAAAAATTTAAACTAAATAAGGGAAAAAAAAGTGGCATGAGTGATTATATACCGAAAAAGGGGGGCAATGAAACTAATCTTGCTAGCAAAATAGACAGAGCCACTGATTTATCTATCGAATTGGCCAGGTTCGTGCACTCATGAGCCCATACTAAGGTTTTGATCAATTTGTGTCAATAATCACGTTACGAATTTTGTGTCACAATTGATCGAAACGAGATAGGATGCTTGGATAGAGGCATTCTTTTAAGTTGCGAACACAATCCAAGACCATTTCATAATTGTAACCAAGATATTCAAAATCAAATCGTTGTCAGATTGAAGATTTATCGAAAAAATAGACCTACAATCTTTGACAATTAGAACAAAATGCAAAATCATCTTCATATGACAGTAATAATGGACACCTGTTTGAACTCATCCACACATTGCATCTCAATCTCATGCATCTAACATTTTCTTTTCTCATGCACTTGTTACTTGCATATAGTTTAAATATGAACCTTCAATATTCTTGTTTGTGTTACATTTTACTTTGGCAAGACCGGTACCATTAGTAAGTGTGGTTTATTATCAGTAGTGGATTGAGATATTAGAGGAAATTAAAACTTGTTCAATAAAACCAACGAATGAAACTACTATGAGAAAATTCTATTGCCGCATCGCACGGAGTGAGCTATCATAGGGCTCTAAGTGTGCTGCGAGAGCCTATGGTAGCGCACATGCACGCTGCAATAACACCGCTGTGACAAGATCGGTACACGATGCTCTCACAGCGCAATTATGGAATGTACACTGCGAGAGCTTATCGCATCATGCGTTGTAGAGTACGCTGCGAGATCTTGTCGCAACGCACGTTATTGTGTGCACTGCGATAGCTTCGCGCAGTGTACATTACGTATGCTGCCATAGTTGAGTTTATAAATAAAAAAAAATACAGAATTTGAAACCCTGATTTAATCGGTAATCCATAAACCATACACATTCATTATGAATCAGTAACTACTGTAGGGTTTTGGAGCATTCTAGATCATCGAGATAGCGGAAGCATTTAACAAGAGCAACTCAAAACCTTGTCTAAGAACATGAACCATTAAATCTCAAGGCAAAATCTATTCCACAAGAAATTTACCTTTAAGTCTTTGTTGAATCGATAAAGAAGAATTTTGTGATCTTCTTCTCTAGAGCAAGTCCACACCAAGGGGATGATCTTCAAGATCCTTCACTTAATGCCTACTAGAACAATTAAGTGAAGAACAATAGAGCAAGAAGAGAGAGAGCAATGGGAGTGGCCGACCACAAGGAGAGAGAGAGGTTGTGAGAGTGAGAATTGATCTCTTGATCTTTTCTACTTCATTAACTCATAAGCATGAGTCAAAAGGTGAAAGCATGGGTTAAAAGGTGAAAGCATGGGTTTAAAGGTGTCATTACCCATACCCCTTAAATCACTCACCTCTTAATCAACAATCACCAAATAAGCATGGTGTGTGTGGCCCCACCCTTGGACCCACCAAGGTGGTCGGCCATATTGGGCTTATTGGGCCAAAATGGGCCCTTGTTGGGCCGGTCACGTGACCTTATGGGCCGAGCCCAATGGGCTCGCCAATGTGGTTTCGTGCCGTGTCCAAAAGTCGCCCAAACCTTTTTGTCGTTACTTATCAAACAAAATCCGACGCGATATCGACGAAAAATCTCAGTTTTCTCGATTTGCTAATTATTCTCTCAAACCGAACCCATGACCTAAAACCTTCAGTTTTGTCCATGTATTGCTCCTCAAGAAACGTTAAGGTTTCCTTGTCTCAAGTTATCCGTCTTGTATGTGTGTGACCCTCCAGGCTCATGCCACCGTTGGCAGATCGGCGTAAAAGATCTCTCTTGTCCGATCCATCATAAGTGGTCTCTAGTAAGACGTTATGATTACCCAAGGTGCATGATGATCGATAATTCGATTTAACCTTGTGCGTACAAGTCACTATCCTATTATCTCTAGACATCCCGATTGATCACAAGGCATGGAGTCGTCATCCTTGTTTAATCAATCATTGTTACTTGATATGTGATACGGCTGAGAACTGATAACCCGTATCACCGGCATGGCCATGCTCTTTCTCTCAGTCACTCTCGATCAAGAGGCCTTTAACGGATATCTTTCCCATACCGTAGTATGAGGGATAAATCCCTTAGCCGTCTTTCGTGTCACTCATGCAATCCGTTCCGCCGCCCAATCATGCCCGTTATTGCAATCCTGTTACGGAAAGCGTTAGGTGCAAGTTAAAGCCGCACGTACATTGCATAGCGATCACAAAGACTCCTTGGTCTAAGGATATCGTGACAAGCTATCGCATTTGAATATGTTCATGGCTTAATCTGCGAAACACTATTCAAAGCGGGTCGTCCGATATCAATCACCTCATGATATCTATGATATGATTCCGGGATCCCTCATCTCTATGACAAGTAGAACTACGTCATTGAGAACCATCCTCATACTTGTCGCTTCTATTGAAGCATATATTGACCAGGGACTCGTTAAATGTGATCCGTACATATTTATGGTTCTACTACTTTAGTGGTCATAAATCAGATCATGCTTAACATATTACTTAAACACATAAGTAATACAAAGCCGTTTTATTTATTACAAACGATGATAATTATACATAGACATTTATAGACTACTAGCAATTGGATTAGGGCACAAAAATGTTATCAACTACATTCATTACAATACAAACATTAGTTTTCACATCTCTAAGAAAAAGTTATCAAACAAATAGATATAAACATGGAAGAATAATTGTAGTCCCTTTAGCATTTCAAGCCGTTTTTGAAATAAGCAATTGTTCAAGTTCCTCCCTCCGTCGCTATAATTCATGTTATTGTTAATGAAAATTTGGAAAACCCTTTAGCAAACTTGAACTAAACAAGTGCAGAAACCACATAATAACATTCATACAAAATAAATCAATGCAACCTACAATTACATGCTTTCCAATTTACAGAAGCGAACAACCATAAATTGCATATGAAAAAAATATTGTTATTACGAGGCAGCTAAGCTCACTGAAAAAGGGAACGTATTCAAGATTGTACTTTTCCATTGCTCTCGTATCAATATCAATTCTGCTATATCCATCCATTGCTAAAATGGTTTAGTTCCTTATTGATACTTATGTTAGAATAGATGTCATTCTCGATATAAAGATAGAAGACACTCCTTTTCCTGCATTAAAATAAGGAAAATCAAAATTCAGAATACTTTCAGGTCATTTTCTCAAAATACCCATGAACTGAACCAAAATACCCATGAATTGAACCAAATACCCATGAATTGAATTCAAGGCCAGTTGTCCCAAAATAAAATTCAGGGTACTGAAAAAAAGAAAAAAAAAGAAAGATATAAAAGTGTCCAAATTGTATATTTAGGTGCACAAAAGTGTACTTTTCCCTTAAAATAAATGGAATTCTTTGGGATACCTGGTAAAGATAAAAAGGCTTCAATCGAATCTTCCCTACGTGGAAGCAAGCAAGAAAGTTGCATCATTGAATACACAATCTATGAAAAAATAAGGTAATCAAACAAATCTTGCTCGTACGATAGATAGAGCCACTGATTTATTTATCCATCAAAACAAAATGGTCAGGTGTGTGCGCTCATGAGCCCATACTAAAGTTTCAATACAATTATCTAATAGCCCAAACAAGATGTCAAAATAAGAACATTTACGTGCAAACCGATAAACTATTTATACTAGGAGTGATAACTATTAACAATGTTCATGTATTACAAGAACTCATTTGTTAACTATGCAAAATTTGCACATGACCCCATTCACCGCTATAGCATGGAAAAGGAGGGAATATAGAACAGAGGTGCTTTTGTTTCAAACTTTCCAGGTAAGGAATTGGATATTTCTGATGCAGGAACTATATTTCCCAAAAAATAAGTATCAAAATCCCTAAACCAATTTAGTCATTGAATTGGTGAGCTTTTCCAAGGGGGTGTACTATTAATTGACATATTTTGATTTGAGGGACTAAATTAGTCCTATTTTCTAATAGTTCAAGGACCATTTCGATAATCATTTACATGATTCCTTTAGCAAAACTCTTTACATGATTTCAGGGAATGTTTAGGTCATTCGACGTATATTGTTGTAAGGTTTCATTGACATTACTTTTTTCGGACTCCATTTTGAGTTCTTGTAGTTACATTTGCCAGCGATATTGTTGTGTTTTCTCCTAGGTTTATATTCTCAAAGTTATTTATAATGTTGGTGAGAAAGTTGGCAAATATTGGCTTGGCATGGATTACAAAGGTCGCCTATAAATCGAAATAGAAGAGAGCTCAGATAAATTAAGCTTTTCCTCACTTCCAGAATACGTTACTTATTCTACACCAGCCATCTAAGATTTTGATCATTTTATCATATAGGCGAAACTCATCATATGCATAGGTTAATTCCAGATAGACATGAAAAATTCAACTTTCTTTATAGATTAACGGATAATGACAGTTGACTACACTTAACTATGTCACATTTCAAAGTTCATACCCAACTTCAAAAATTTCATTTGGAATACACGAAGATTAAATAAGCGACAATTAACCCAATTTCTGTTAAATCTAACTTAATTTGTTTGTTAAAAGTCTATAATACCCTCAATAGTTCTTATTTAAAATCAGACAGTTTGCCCATACTACACTGGCGCGTTTTACAGTTTGCCCCAACTACAATAAAAAGTTCAAATTAAGACACGCTAATTGTATTTTTTTTACAATTCCGTTAGAAATTGGATGGAAACCTAAAAATTTGGACGGAAACTTAATTTTTTTCAAAAAAGACGAAAATACCCCTTTAGCTGGTTTGACTTGGACCGGTTTTGAATTAAATTATATAATAATAATAATAATAATAATAATAATAATTATTATTATTATTATTATTATTATTATTATTATGTAATTAATAATATATTGAAACTTTCGAATGTCATAACTCTCTCATACGAGCTCTGTTTCGGGCTCGTAGTATATCAAATCGAAGAGAATCGGTAGATCAACAACTTTTAAAAAAAGTTTTTCTCTAATTATATAATTTTTTTAATAATTAGACCCAAATGACATTAATAACTATACATTCGAAATAAAAAATAAAATAATTAAAATAATTGTTGATCTTCCGATTAATTTTGGTTTATTTATGGTCCAAGTCAAACCAGCTGAAGGGGTATTTTTGTCTTTTTTGAAAAAAAATTAGGTTTCCGTCCAAATTTTTAGGTTTCCGTCCAATTTCTAACGGAATTGTAAAAAAAATACAATTAGCGTGTCTTAATTTGAACTTTTTATTGTAGTAAAACGCGCCAGTGTAGTATGGGCAAACTGTAATTAACCCTTGGTTTAAAATTGGTCTAACTGATTCAAAACCGGTCTGACAGGCTCAAATTTAATTTTTATTTCATAAATTATAAATACATTTTTAATAACTAAATATTTTATTAATTCATTATATCAATAATTTTTATTAATTGATTGATTATATATTAAAATAAAATTAATTGATTGGTCATATCATTAATTAATTGATTATAAATATTATTTAATTAATTTACATAAATTAAAAACTGAAATCATCTTAACCCACACCTACCCTCAATTCACATCCGAACCCTCTCAATTCATAACCAACCATCGCATCAATTTTATCTCTTTATTTTGTTCTTGAAATAGTGACAAACCAAGTTTATCTCTTTCTTTTTTTTTGAACCAGTGACATGGAGGTCTCGTCGGCGGGGATATCGACGGCCACGAATCAACGATAACCAGTCGATTTCGCGAGCTCGACGCCGGAGAAAACATAGAAGCTCCAATCGGAGACGTGGATGTCGGCGGTCTTCGTCTGTGCCCACTGTATTGGCCTTCTCGAAGCCAGACTCCTTGTCCGACGCCGCCCTCCGCGATTCTAAGCGGTGTACGTGGGGCTGGAGCAGCGTCGTTTCGTGATTTCGACGCGACACCTGAAGCCGGAGGTGGCGGTGGGCCTCCTCAATAAGGCCGAGTAGGAGTAGGTTTGGGAGGCTGGGGCTCGACGACGATAAATCGATTTGGTCTTATTCGGGACTGCGATTTTTAGCACCGTTCTTCGATTTGAACTTGGGTTGTGGCTTGAGGTTTGGGCACGAAATCGAAGCAATTGGTAGATTCAGATTTGAGTTTAGGGTTCGATTTGGGTTTGCTCGATTTGGGTCGTCACCAGTGGGAGAGAGGTTGTAGAGGTCATGAGTGAACGATTTAGCATCCGAATCGACGGAGTTAGACACAATGGAGGCGTCACCGGCGGAAAACTCATTAGAGGCCTCTCAAAATCGATTTGGTGTTGGTAGAGGAAGGAAATTATGTGTGGGTTTGGTGTTGGTAGTGGAAGGAGATTATGTAAGTTTTAATGGTGTTGGTCGATCCGTCTAGGTTTGTTGGCTTGGATTTTCTTGGACTATGTTCGGTGTTGGCAGAGGGAGGAGATTATATGTGAGTTGTGTTCTCTTTTAACTGGGGTAAAAATCAAAGGAATTAGGAAAAGATGGCATAACGGCACACTAATGAAAATTTGATAAATAGTAAAGGGTATTTTAGACATTTCAATTTAATGAAATTGATATATTTCAATTATTATTTATGAAATAAAAATAATTAATTTGAACCGTCTGACCGGTTTTGAATCGGCCAGTCTGATTTTGAACCGGTCAGACTAATCTAATTTCAAATCAAAAGTATTGAGGGTATTATAGACTTTTTAACAAACAAATTCAGTAAGATTTAACGGAAGTTGGGCTAAGTGTCGTTTATTTAATTTTCGGATACTCCAAATAAAATTTTTGAAGTTGAGGTATGAATTTTGAAATGTGACATAGTAAGGTGTAGCCAACTGTCATTATCCGTTATATCTATAAAGAAAGTTGGATTTTTTCTGTCCCTCTCTTGGAGTTAACCTATGCATGTGATGAGTTTCGCGTAGATGATAAAATATCAAAATCTGATTTGGTTTGATCTCTAATATGATATGGTGAAATTAGAATAAAAATATTTCAGGATATCAATGTGGGATGAAGTAGGATTTTTTTCAAAAACAATGTAGTTTATTTAAATAGTTAGAAAAATAGACAACTATTTTTTTTTTGACATAAACGAACTTTTATTTAATAAAATGCAACTAACCCGGCATCTTGCCGGACAACTGAGAGTACAGATGGCGGGACAGACCCCTCACTATAATCCCAACTATTGTTAATTAACGCGTACTTGGCCAATTCGTGAGCCACTTTATTACATGATCTATGAGTGAAAGCTAGAGAGACATTAGATCCCGGTGCTGAAAGGAGACGTTTGCAGTCGTTGATAATACCTCCAAACATATTCTTCAAGTGTTGTCCTTTGTAGACTTGGTTGACCACCCGAAGACAATC
Source organism: Geranium rotundifolium (assembly GCA_963920655.1). Lineage (NCBI taxonomy): Eukaryota > Viridiplantae > Streptophyta > Magnoliopsida > Geraniales > Geraniaceae > Geranium > Geranium rotundifolium. Next base: position 2,287,536 of record OY987312.1, read on the forward strand.
TGACTCAATCTCCACCGCGCTCCAACGCTTACCTTTTGCCCAAGATAACGCTTCCCTGACTCCTACGGCCTCCACCTCTTCGGGTTGGAGATGACCCGTAAACCGCCTGCATAGTGCATCCATAATTTTGCCTTCTTAATCCCTACAGATAATCCCCATGCTCCAATAACCACCCTCTGCATCTAGTCCCCCATCCACATTTACCCTTAGCATTCCAGACCGTGGAGGAACCCAGACCTTTGATGATGAAGCTTCGGGGTTGGTACCCGATCCTCCTCCCTGCTGGATTGTTGTTGACCAGGCTCTTCGGCACCCTTTTGCTATCGCTGCTACTTTTTTCGGGTGGAAAACCTCCTTGTTCCAGACTGATTTGTTCCTTGCCTTCCAAATGGCCCAGAGCGTGGTGGCCTATAGGCTTGCTTCCCCCTCGTCCTTCACCCAAGAACGCCAAGTAGGGAGAACTGGATCCGGCCCCATTTTATCACGTATTCCCTGCAAGAGCCTATCCCCCCACACAGGTGCCACCACTCTACACCTTAAGAACACATGGTCTGTAGTTTCTTCCGGGTCACCACAAAGCGGGCACTGGGTGATTATCGGCAACCCCTTCTCTGCCAGCCGAGTTCTAGTCGGGAGTATATTTGAAATCGCCCGCCAGATGAAGATTCTTACTTTAGGTGGGACTTGCAGCTTCCAGATCTCTCTCCAACTGGTCCCTTGTGATGGCGGAGACCACAGATTGTCCATCTTACAGATAGCTCGATAAGCGCTTTTGACTGAGTAGTCGCCTGAGTTGTCCGCATCCCAGCACCACTGGTCGCTTACTGCATACCAGCTTGGGATAACGGAGAATATTCGATTCCATGTTTCCCTGTCAAATAGAGCCCTTACCTTCCCTGCGTCCCATGCTCTATAATCCGGAGTGAACAAATCAGATATTCGCATGTCCACTTGAATAGTTGGGGTCTCTGCAATTGTCAGGTTAGCTCCCCCTAACCATGGTTTCCCTACTACCGGGCTATTTCCAGGTCCGATACTCATCCGGCATTTCTCCCGAAGTATCGCTCTTGCCCCACAGATACTCCGCCATATGAAGCTCGGGGTTCTTCCCAATGATGCCTCAAGGAAAGAAGAGTGTGGAAAGTACTTGGCCTTTAGCAACCTACTTGGCAATGAGTTAGGCTTTGTTAAGATCCTCCAGGCTTGTTTCCCACATAGTGCTAGGTTATGCTCCTTTAGGTCGAGAAAACTCATCCCGCCCTGTTCCTTGTGCTTGCATAAGTCGGCCCACTTTCGCCACATGATTCCCCCTTCCCCCGCTGCCCTTCCACCAGAACTTATTGAACAACCTTCCAAGATCGTCAAGAAGCCTTTGCGGGAACAAGAAGACTTGCATAGCATATGCAGGCAATGCCTGCAGTATAGATTTTATGAGCACCTCTCTTCCTGCTGAGGACAGAAACCTATGACTCCATGAAGCCATTATGTTTTCTACTCGTTCCTTTATGTATCTCATGGCCTGCAATTTGTTTTTGCCCATCATATTAGGGATTCCAAGGTAAGTGGAAGACCCGTGTTCTTCCCTGTATCCAAGTACGGAGATGACATCTCCCCTTAAATGCAGCGGAGTGTTTGGGGAGAAGAAGACTGAGGATTTTTCGCGATTGATCAGCTGACCCGACGCTTTCTCATAGATAAGAAGGCATCGGACTACTTGCTCCGCCTCTCTCCTCGTTGCCCTCCCGAAGATGTAGCTATCGTCAGCGAATAGGAGATGAGAGACCTCTGGCGCCTCCCTAGCTATCTTGACTCCCCGTAGATCTCCTGTCCTTGAGAACTCCTGCAACAACAGAGACAGACCCTCTGCACAGATAAGAAAGAGATATGGGGAGAGAGGATCTCCCTTTCGCAAGCCTTGCGTTGGATTCGGTACCCTGATTGTGTGTCCCGATGTAGTGACCGAGTAAGTGACCGATGCAACACATGCTTGGATTAGGTTCACCCATCTCTGATTGTAACCCAGTGCTCGCAAAACCTGGAATAGAAAGCTCCATTCCACCCTGTCATAGGCCTTGCTCATATCTATCTTCAAAGCCATCAATCCTGTATTTCCTTTTGACTTCTTCCGTACATGGTGGAGAACTTCCGCTGCAACTATTATATTGTCTGTTATAAGTCTACCAGGGACAAATGCACTTTGGGTTGCCGAGATAACCCCATCCAGCGAATCCTTGAACCTATTGACCATAACTTTAGATATGATCTTATACAGCACGTTACACAACGCAATGGGTCTGTAGTCCCCAATTGAGTCAGGACATTGCTTCTTCGGGATGAGCACTATGTTTGTGGCATTTATCCCATTCGGCAAAATTCCCGAGGAGATGAAATTCTGCACCATGTCAACCAGTTCTATTTTCATTAGTTGCCAGTTTGCCTTATAAAATGCTGGGTTAAGCCCATCTGGGCCTGGGGATTTGCAGGAATCCATTCCAAACAATGCCATTCTCACCTCATCTTTTTCAACGTGTCTGAACAAGGAAGCATTCTGCTCATTTGAGATGGTCGGTCGGACAAGATTTACCACCTGTCCACAATCCACCCCTCCTCCGGTGAATAGGTTTCCATAGAAACCGGCAATCTCTGTCTCAATACCTGTACCCCAGCCCACTCTTTCTCCTCCTGCTATGAGTAGTGTATCTATATGGTTTCGCCTTCTTCTTTCTGTTGCGCATTTATGGAAATAAGCTGTGTTCTTGTCCCCATTTTCCAGCCACAACTGTTTAGATCTTTGCCTCCAATGTATTTCTTTTGCAAGTAGGATATTATTAAGCATTATCGCTTCACGTCCGTATTCCTCAATGCCCTGCTCATCTCTTCTATCCCTTAAGCGTCTTACTGATGCCTGCACGGTTTGGAGCTCCGCCCTTGTTTTCTTATTTATTTCTTTCCCCCATTGTTGTAATCTTTCCCTAACTTGTGCAAGTCGATCCATCAGAGGTTGACCCAAGCCCGCCTCCCATGATGATGACGTTTCACTCGCGCATTCTGGGTTTAGCAACCATTCGTTATTGAACCGAAACTGGTATCCTGTTTGATGATGAATCATACCCGTTGCAGTCAACAAGATTGGGCTATGGTCGGAAGTTGAGAACCCAAGATTGGTAAGCTTGGTGTCCTCAAAAACATTGATCCACTCAGCATTCGTCGAAGCCCTGTCTAACCTTGCTTCCTTCCACATGCTAGTTCCCCTGCTCTTCTCCCATGTGAACCTATGTCCTGCCAGGTCTACATCCCTTAGTCCACAATCCTCAAGCGCAGAGTTATATCCCTCCAACAGTCTTTGTGGATATGGTTGATATCCTCTAACTTCTTCCTGGCTTCCCACGTTATTTATGTCTCCAATGATACACCAAGGTGCAACCCCTCCTCCTGCTAGGGACCTAAGAAGCTCCCATGTGCGATGCCTGTAGTGTCTATTTGGGTCCCCATACACACCTGTTACGTATATTACCTTCCCGTCCCCTAAAGTTACCGATATATGTATGTGTCTCCTTGAGGATGAGAGAACTGAAACTCCCTTTGCCATCCTTCCAAAACAGTGTCAACCCTCCGCTTCTCCCTTCTGGTTCCACTCCCCATACTCCCTCAAATCTTAGCCTATTGCACAGAGCTTTCAATCTTACCTGAGGACAGTATGTTTCGCACAGAAAAATAAAATTGGGTCTCTTTGTTGCTGACATCTCCAGCAAGAACTGAATTTCCAGGGGGTTATGATGCAGCGTACGTGGCTAGGAAGAACTCTTTATCAAAATTCGTTGATTCTTGCGAATACCGAAGGTGATAGATTTGAGGGAAACCTCGATTTTTTATTAACTTCAAAACTAATGAATAACATAAACGGCTAACAGTATTTAAATAGCCAAAACCTAATTGCAGAAAAGGAAATTCTAAACTTATTGGAAAAAGGAAAGAAATTATAAAAATTGCAAATAGTGCCTGGAACTTAGGAAATTGCGATTTTGAGCCCCTAGATGACCTCGGATGGCCGAAATCCATTGTACATCATTGTAAGGTAATGTGTTTTGCTCGGAACGCCGTTTCCGCCCAGAAAACACTAGTCTTTTGTTGAAATCCGACACTTTCTTGTTTTGCACTGCATCAGGTTCCCAAGCCCCCGGCAGTTCCAGGACAAAACATTCATTGGGCCCCGTGGGACCTCTCAGCTGGTCCCGCCGATAAACTATCTCGATTCAGGTCGAAATCCCCCTCTCTTCCACCCTGCCCCACTTTCCTTCGCTTAGATCCACTGGTGTTGTTTGAGGCTTCACCTTCCTCGTATACCACCCGTATTTTCCTTGGGCGTTGCTAGCTTGTTGCCGTGTTGCTTTCTTCTGGCCTAGTCTTGGATCCTTCCGAGGTTGTACCCACCCCGTCCTGTCACCCATCCTCGGGCCGTTTGTGAGGTATTTGTTACCCATTGTGTACCTACTCTGCTTTGTCTCCGCTCTCAACCACGTTCCGTAAGGTTTGTTGACCGTCCTTCCTGCAGCCCCATCTTGACATTATTTGTCTGTGTGCCCTAATATTCCACAGTTGAAACAAAACGACGGCAGTCTTTCATATTTGAAATTTACCCAATAACCAACTCCTTTAGAGTCCTCCACACGCAACCTCTTAGTAAGAGGCCTATTGATCTCCAACTCTATCCGAACTCTAATATACGAACACCAATGACCTGTGAAATTACTGTCGTCTAGTCTCACCGTCCTCCCCAGAATATTTCCTATCTTTGTCGAGACTAACTTCGTCTTCAAATGAGCCGGCATTCCATGATACTGAACCCAGATATGGAAGTGTTGGAATTGAACGTTCTCCGGAGGGGTTCTTATGGGTAAGTGCTCCATTAGAACTTGAGTATTGTTAAAAGTCCATGGACTTTTGTCCATAACGCTTATCATGTCACGTTGGTCGTAAAACTGACAGCTATTGAAAATAGAAAGTTAGGCTTATCTCTAGGTTTTACTTTTAAATTTATTATTAGAAAAATATTAAAAAAGAAAGGGTTGAGAGTCACACAAGAAAAATTTTAAAATAGAAATAATGTAGATATAGGATTGAGACAAATCCAAGTTAACTTTTTAGTTGTATATTCTTGCCCAACGTATATGACACAGATTTTCATCATTAATATTCAAGCTCGCAACGAACAATAGTTTTGAAATCTTAAAAAAAATAAGATGAATAAAGCTGAAGAAAATAGCAATTATTTTGATGAACAAGCTAACCCTTGGTTTGAACATAAAATTTCAGCAGGTTTAATCACAATCCAACTTAGGATATTTTTCTTATCAGACACTGCAATATTCTTTGAAACTTGTTAGCATGTGATAGATCTAATATAATATATCTACTAGCTAGGATCTATACAATATATATTTTAAACCCAATAGTTTCACATCTCTATTACACATAAATTCATGATATTGGGAGTAATTAAATGGAATATTCCATTACAAACAGGGTGCTGACAAATCCCAAATTTACTTTAAGAAGAAAATAATATAAAAATAAAATTTTGGACAAACGAATAAAATAAATTGATGTGTTTTAATTAATATACTAATGTGGAACATCGAGATTGATCGACCATATCTAAAATCAGAGTACTATATATATAGATATATTGCAAGTGAAGAAGATGATATTAATAAATAAAAAATAATTTGGGACAAAACAAAAATGTAAAATAAAACAAAATTTTTTTTTCTTTCAAATATAAACTTTGAAGCGCAAGAAAAAAGTGAGTCTGAGTGCAATGGAGCTCTCATATCGTCCTTCGTCCTCTCTTACAATTGCTATCCCAAATCACAAATCTTCTCGTCCTAAATCTTCTAATCTTAGTGCAATGTGTCCTCGAATTTCTCCTTCACTTGGTTTCAGAAGCTTTAATGGTCGCTCTGGCTCCAAAAATATCTCATCTAAGCTAAATTTCATACGAGTACTTTATTTACATTATTTATAATCAGTGTTATAGATATTGTCGATACCGAATGATATACTGAAAATTAATATTACGCAATGATGTTAACGTTGATCATCTTCTCAGGCTTGCGCTCAACCCGGATTCGATAAGATGGCCAAAACAAGAGTCAGCAATTTTGGAGATGCATGTTGGAGACTTCTTCGACTTTATACCTTAAAGGGTATAGTCGTAGCGTCCTCGTAAGTGTGTCTGCATATATATGTTGCAAAAAACTATATATTTCTTAGCTACTCTTGTATAGTTCATGTCATTGACGATCAATGATCTTAATGTTGTTGTTGACAGTTGTTTGTTTGCAAGAGCATTGATCGAAAACCCAAATTTGATAGAGTGGTCGCTACTGCCCAAGGCAGTTAATGGGCTTTTTGCTCTTGTATGCGTCAATATTTACACAGCTGCAATCAACCAGATCTACGATGTTGAGGTTGACAGGTATATATACGAAAACAATGTATATTTGTATATATATATAGAGCAACAATCATGTACAGATCAGAAAAATTGTCCAATTTGGTGGTATTTTTGCTCAAAATGGTGAAATATTTTGGATCATGTAGAATGTTTGGGACCCGAAAAAACACCACGGGTCAACCTTGGGGATATGTGTCGCGTGCTAGGACAACACGCATGCAGATTTACACCGATCCAACGCTAGCATATTGGTTCGAACGGTTTAGACGTTCAACCTGATTTACACTAGAGTGCATCCTTATATATATATATATATATATATATTGCATCAATAATTTTATCAGGGTATGAACTGAAATATCATATTCATAACATGAACATAACCTAATTAACATATATAAATAATTTTGACATCAGTAAACACGCTCAACTGAAAAGCCCAACTTTGTGGTTGAATAGTTAATTATAGTTTTGTATTCTAACACACGTTTTCACGAGCAAGTCTGATTTGATTTGCAGAATAAACAAGCCTTACTTGCCCCTAGCATCGGGAGAAATTTCAGTCCAATCGGCATGGCTAGTGGCAGCGTTTTTTGCTGTTGCCGGTCTCTCGGTTGTTGGATCGACCTGCCGTCCATTGATTACTTGCCTCTACGTTATGGCTCTTTTCCTCACAACTGCATACTCCGCCCCTCCATTAAGACTCAAGAAATCTCCTCTCGCAACAATGTTTAGCATTGCCATCGTATGCTATTTATTTATATTTACCAACAATCCATTGCATTTAATTGTTAAGTTTATTTGTGAAATAGCGTAGAGGTTCAAGTAAATTTATCTGATCTACTATATTACCCTGCTAATTTATTTCAGGCAATGGGCTTTCTACTTAATTTTGGTGTGTATTCTTCCATAATAGCTGCCCTTGGACTTTCATTTCAATGGAGGTTGGTTAGAATTTAATTTTAAAAAAATTTGTAAGAAGTTTTTGATGTTATTTGTGTAAGTACAAATATGTATATTGTATTTTTATAATATATATGAGAAGATTGTCCATGAAATTAAGAATTATTTTTTTAAAAATTAAATTTTGTTTTTCCCTCTTTATCTTTCAACTATATTTTGTATAATCAAATTTTGAAATTTAATTTTTTATTTATATCATCAAAAGTAATTTTAGGGGTATTTCTTCATTTTTATAAAAATATGGATTTTGCAAAAAAACTCATAAACAACATGCATCTTTTGCAATTAACAAACAAAGGCACACCATTTTGTAAAAATGTCAAATAACTAAATATTTTTGCAATTTTTTCTTTAATTTATTTAGTATTGTACATGTATGTATATATATATATATATATTTGTTGGCGATATATTTAATTGGACTTGCTCTAATCTTATAAATTCGTGAAGGGCACCTCTGGTTTTCATCACAGCCTTTGCTACTGTAAGCTCTGTGGTCATGATAATAACTAAAGATCTTTCTGATGTGGAGGGCGATGCAAAGTAATTACCCTTATCAATTTCTGGGTCTTGTAATTTATGTTATTTCCTTTAAATGAATTTATATTTGACACATATATCGATCTTTTCAGGTGTGGGATCCCAACCTTGGCAACAAAACTTGGAGTTAGAAATGTTGCATACCTCGGTTGTGGGCTTTTGTTGCTCTTCTATGTTGCTGCTGCAGCAATGGCTATTTATATGCCTCAGGTATCGAATGAATGATTTTATTTATCTGCAAATTGTGTATCAAGATTTGTGTTTACATGACGATTATTCAAAAGTTATACTTGTTTTACAGGCTCTCAGGTGTAACTTAATCATACCGGTTCACTTTATATCATCATTGACCTTAATCTATCAGGTATATATGGTTGATGGATATATACAATTCCCAGTTACATAATGAAATAATCCAACAAAAATTATATGGTAATGATACATAAATACATTTGACAGTAGGTGTTTATTTTACCATAATTGTTCGTACGAATATCACATATTTAATGTAAAGTTGAAGGTGAATTTGCTGGAAATTACATCATGGAGTCTATTTACCTTGAAATCTTTCCCCACCTTTTCTGTAAGATCGAACCTTCAAACTCAACCGTTCCATGTGATGCTCAACTGCTGGAAGGGTTTCAAAAGGATTTTAATGTGCAGTATATAGAACTCTTTTAAGAATTGAATGTTAATTATAGACAACATTTTTGTCTTCCTACAAAATTTAACTATTTGTGGATGATATGAGAAGTGGTAATAATTTGAGCGTGCTTGAAAGTAAAAAAAATAAAAAAATAATATAATATGAGTGTATTTAGGTTAGAAAATAAAGTCGATGGCTTGCTTTTCAAATTTTTAAATAACACTGAGAGATATTTTAGTCATTTCACACCAAAATTTAACGATGTTAATTTAAACACAAAAAATATAAGTAGGTGAGAAAAAAACTCAACTAACCATTCTGAGCAAAATAGATATTTGTTGTAGTTAGTTGAAAAAATCGTTAACTAATAACTATAATTACTGTGAGATTACTCTTTTTAGAAAATATCTGCTCACATTCAATATTTGTTGCTTTCAGGCGCTGGCGTTAGAGCAAGCAAATTACACCAAGGTATGATCTCTTATAACTATATATGATTATGTTTTGGTTACATTGATGATAAAAAAAATGTTTTGGCTACATGATTTTTATCCCTGATTATTATAAATTGCATAATCCCATATATATTATAGCTTTATACATGATGACCAACTCAAGTTAACATGTACAGTTAAATATAAATTATAATCAGATATGATTGTTTTAATTTGTCGGCATGATTAATTTTGATCCCTTAATTAATTGTTTTTATTTGTTTGTATTCTGTAGGAAGCAAGTGAAAGGTTCTATATGTTTATATGGAATTTATACTGCATGGAGTATATCATATTTCCTTTTATTTAGATGATGATCAGTATGAAAGTTTACTATCCGCTAGAATTGTTTTGGTTGTTCTTAGTGATTCTCATTCCATTTCTATATTTGGTTCAATCATAACTGATTACCGTCGATTATTACATTAATTGTAATTGTCTTTCGTTAAGGTTCCTTTTGTAAACTGGTTAAGGAACATGGCCACTCATAACTCGAGCTGACTTGAGCTAGGGATGGGGTTTGTCCATCTATTCTTATCTAATATTTTAGGGTAAATTTTACATGACTCCCCTTAACTATACGCGTGTCTCATATGTCCACCCTTAACTACAAAATCAATCTGTAAGTTGTCTTAACTATCCAAAATCCAACTTTACCTTTTTCTGTTGACTTTTTTCAAAATTTTGTTAAATTTTTTGTGAAATGACGAAAATACCCTTGTATCTGAAAAATTAAAATAAATAAATAAAAATGATTTTGAACTTTTTTTTCTAATTTTCTCGTTGTACAAAATAAAAAATAAAATTTTGTTAATAGTAAAAATAATTTTTAAAAAGTTTATTTTATAACTAAAATTTTACTTTTAAACATCGTTTTTTATTTATTAATTTTTATAAATAATTTTTTTTTAAATAAAAAATTAATACTAAAATATTATTTAATACTAAAATTTCAAATCATTTTTATTTATTTATTTTAATTTTTCAGATACAAGGGTATTTTCGTCATTTCACAAAAAACTTAACAGAATTTTGGAAAAAGTCAACAAAAAAAGGTAAAGTGAGATTTTTAGATAGTTAAGGCACCTCACAGATTGATTTTGTAGTTAATGGGGTGCATGTGAGACACGCTTATAGTTAAGGGAGGTCATGTGAAATTTACCCAATATTTTATTACTGATTACTTTAACTGAGTTTGACTCGTATTTGAAATAATTTATATAGTTGAACTTGATTTCTTTTTGGGGTAATAGTGAAACCTAAACATGGTTCTTCTTACATAATTTTCACTATAAATTTTGATCAACTGTTAAAAGTTATATATAATACATAAACTAAAATAAATTTTACGTGAGCAGCTCGCAAGCTTTTCGAGTTTTAAAATGTTAGACTCTAGTTTGTCTTGTTTATTAAAATAAAGAGTCCAACTTTTACCTTGATTTTGATTGTAACGATTTTAAAATGAAGTATTAATTAAAACTGAAAAAAAACTTATTTAAGTTGTAAAATTTAGAACATATTTGTGAAATATATGGATAATTCTACTTTACTAGTAAAGTAGTAAAGTAGAATTATCCATATATTTCACAAAAATGTTCTAAATTTTTAGTGGTACTATACTTAATTGTTAGTGGTTTTCATTTTGCTACACTAAACTAAATAAATATATTTTGCACACTTTAACTTTTTTTCAAGATTTATACCATTCAAGAAGTCGTTTAGTGTAATGTTTAAATAATTAAAATACTATTTTTATTATTTTAACTTTTAAAAGAATTAATGTCATTGACTTTTCACATTTTTTTTAATCTTTTTTCACTCCCATGACTCTCCCCATGCACTATGGATCCGTGACTCATATTTTCTCAATAGCATCTCCATTATTATGCAATTTAATTTATTCATGATAGCTTGAATTGAATTGAGTCAATCCCATTTGGTCGTTGTAAATTCTGTTGGGAGAAGAACGAATATAATAGAGTAATTAGATGTAATGAAATTAAATAATTCTATTCTCCTGTGCAAATCTCGTAAGAATCTATCAAGCAGAGTAAATCAAACAAGTTAATAAAATATAGCAAACAAGAACACAATAGACAGATACAATTTTAGCGTGGAAAACCTACTCAAGGCGAGAGAGGAAAAACCACGGGACCCTCGATACCGCTTAATCTCAACTATCAATATGATGGGTACAACGAGTTCTCTATAAATACAATTAGAGAATCATAATATTGAAGGAATTATTTGAGTGTTCGAATCAATTAATTTCATGCCCATACAAGAAATTAACCTCAAAGTTCCATGTTTAATAAAGATCTTACATGATCATGAGATCTAGGCTAGAATAAAACTTGAATATTATCTTGATTCAAAATCTCTTTGTTACTAAATAAGATTTAGTAACCTTTAAAGAACGTTCACACAGGAAGAGCAATCCGGGGATACTCGAAGTAAGCAAAACGGAAAGAGAGGGAAGACGGGTGGCCGAATTCGGCTAGAGAGAGAGAGAGAGAGAGTAGTTAGGGTTTTGGAAATAATTTTTCTTAATTTTCAGATCTGAAAATTTCTCTTTTATAACTATTTTTAGGCAATAATTAATTAAAAGTCTTAATGGGCTTAAAGCCCAAAGCTTTTAATTCATTAATGTAGAGAAGCCCATTCTGGCTTAGCCCAATCTTTCTAGGCCCTGTTTAGCTAAATTAATTAAATCTATTTAATTAGATTATAATTAATTGGTCCAGCTAAACCGTTCTTGATTTCCGGTTTAGTCCTAAACCGAAATCGGTCTAATTCGGTTTAATCCAAAACCGAATTTTGTCTCTCATGATTCCTCTATATGATTCCATCCGTTTTACTCAACCTTTAGTGTGTGACCCTCTAGGCTCACGACACGTCGGCGGACTGGTAAAATTACCATTTTACCCTTTCCATCATGAGTGGCCTCTAGTAAGACATCATGATTACCCAACGCTTGTGATTATCGAGATTTCGACTTAACCTTGTCGTACATGAATCTATCCTTTTATCCTATTGATATCTTTCATAACCACAAGGCATAGACAAGTCATCCTCGTTCAGTTGCCCTGTTTCTTGATTCTGAGTTAACTGAATTGTAACTGATACTCCGTAGCGACTGCATGACCATCTATTGTATTTCAGTTGTACTCATCAAGTGGCCTAAACTGATATCTGCTCACACGTTCGTATGAGGGATAAATCCTTCAACGATCTATTGAGTCAACTCATGTAACTTGTGATCGAGCTAATCACAGTCGTTATTGTAACCCTTTTACAAGAGACGTTAGACTGAGTCAAACTCGTCACTCATTACATAGTGACCTCAATGATCCTTCCGTCTGAGGATGTGATTTCATGTGCCGACATATGAGTATGTTCATGACTGTGTCTATGTAACATACTCATGATCGGGTCGTCCTATATCACCCCTGTCTGGTGATACTATGACCTAACTCTGCCCCCCTTCTGGCCATGATCAGTAGAGCGTGATCATTTAGAGTTACCTTCATACCGATCGCTTCTTATGAAGCTATTCTGATCGGGGACTGCTTAAGTAAGATTTTATCTGATCTGTAGATCTACTATTATGTGTTGACACATCAATCATACAAATCAAATCATACTTAAGATATTACTACAACATTTAGTAATATGAATGCCGATTTTATTTCAACTAATAATCTTATTACATGAGTAGATTGAAAATATATTGTGCTAGGGCACAAAATCCCAACAAATATCTCAAGATTAACCAGTCTTGGCTCAAGTCACAATTACAAGAAAGAGTAGAGAAACTTCACTGAATCGATGGCGCACAATCAGAAAATCATATCATATCATTCAGATCTCCAAACACAAATACCAACGGTCAGAACGTAGTACCACGTCTTCCGAACACCCTGTTCAAAAATTAGCACGATCCAACGGTGGATCAACCTCTGATCGGACTCGAGAACCTCGCTGATTGACCTAGAAAGTAGCAAAAAGCACGAATCTCACTCTATTCTTCTCTTGAATTGATCTTATTTCCTTCTGCCTCCTACAGGCAAGCAATTAGGGTTTTTTATCCATGTCGGATACTAATCACATGAGTTTTGGACCTCCACTTATTTAATAAAAGCTCAACAAATTCAACCTAATCCTTCCGTTTTATTACTTATAACGATTGCGTGCGCTATCGCGTTAATAATCGAGAGTCCTTTGGAACATTGTTCTCGGGTCGAGCAGCCACCACATACCAAAATAAGAATTGCAGACTCCCTGTGTCCATATCCACTATCCCTTTGATCACTTAACCGACCGTTTGACAACGGGTCTTGGAAGTGGCCGTTTGTACCCATTATTAAGGACCATGTACGCCACTTTTAAACCACCACTTTCAAAACTATAAGCAGGTAATTATGTATTTGTGTTGTTTTGTTGAAAGAAGGTATTTAGGTTGAAATGTTGGTAGAAGAAATTTTGATTTTGAGCTATCACAAATTGTGTTGAAAAGAATTGTAAACGATTGAATAAATCGTATCACATTCACCGAATATTACTATGTACGTATAATTATTTGAATGACATAGTATAGTATAATTAGCTCAAACATATTTTTAGTTTTGTTGTTTAGTATAGTATAATTAGCTCAAACATATTTTTAGTTTTGTTGTTTTCTATCATGTTTTCGTTGTAGGTATATTTAAGAAATTGATCGATCGTGGGGGAGATCGAGAAGGTCATAAGCGTTTGTGGCAGGCCTGACTAGCTTCATGAAATTGGCGAGAAAAAATGGTAGAGAGTATGGTCCAGATCGGTTCAATTGTTCGTGCAAAAAATGCTGTAATATTTGTGTGCAAAATATGAAAATCATTTGCAATAATTTATTTAGGAATTCTTGAGAAATATACGCTGACCGAACATGGGCAAGTTAGGGATGTTGGGGAGAGTAGCAATAGAGAGCGGAATGCCGAGTCTAGTACACAATGTTTTCCATCTCTGAGTCTTAATGTGAATCATGTACAGTAGTTCGCAGATGATGTAGACTTATCCCTAAATATACATATCGAAAGAAACGACGAAGATAATATGTTGGACAAGGTCGGCGAGGAGATTGCCAGAGCAAATACTGTACAATACAAACGATTGGTGGCAGATGTGGACACCATATATATGTGGTTAATACCCTGTTCGGATCTTTTGCTAATATTCCAACCGTATCAGATCTTGGTTTTAAATAAGCAAATATTCCATGCAAATTCGTGCCCTCAGTAAATATATTATTGAAGATGCCATGTGAGCTGGTGATGACCAGGTTACTGAAATTACAAATCTGTCTCACCCACACATCGAGCATTCCTGTATAAATTTGCAAATCATTTCAATAAGACAATCAACTACCACGTATATATTAGATAAGATGATAAATCTGGTCAGTTAACTAATATGGGGTAATGATTTGCATATCTCAACTATGATTACTTAATAAGTTGCACATGGTACGATCTGCCTAAACTAAACCATTCCGACAGTATTTAACGTATTATATATATATATATATATATATAAAAGTATTTTAGTGAGAACTGTAAGAAGCGTGAGAATCAATATGGAGAAGTCATGTGGAAAGAGGGCCGGCAACACGCTACATATATCCTATAAGTGAATTTTGTCGAGAAAATAATGTAACAAGGGATTTGAATATTCTTTTTTACGCGCTTGCGAGTTCAACGCCACGTGTCCGCACCTGCCTGCTTAGTGCGCGCCACGTGGGGAACTTCTAGTGGTTCTCACAATATATTCTCCAGATTTTGTGAGATTCTCACCTGATTCTCCCTCTATATATGTATCACTGAAAATGCCATGCATGCACACTGCCTGTGAGCTGGTGATCACGTTACTGAAATTACAAAACCTCTCCTACACACATCATTCGAATTCGTATTCTTATTAAGTCACATCTCTCTCTCTCACTCATCAAATATGGCTCCAGCATTCAGTGAAGCAGTCAATGAGTCGTGGGAAAGCATCAACGATTTTGTGGTTAAGCAAGGAAATGGAGTTAAGGGTCTTTCAGACATGGGCCTCAAAAGCCTCCCAAACCGGTTCGTCCAGCCCCTCAACGAAAGGATCGTACCCACAAGTGGTGTGAGTGCGGTGCATGATCATGAGACCATTCCCATTATCGACATGTCCAGTTGGGACACTGACCCTAAAGTCGCCGACTCAATATGCGATGCCGCTGAGACTTGGGGCTTCTTCCATGTCGTTAACCACGGCGTGCCTCTTCATGTTCTTCAAAACATCAAGGATGCGACTCATAGGTCAATCTTATTAATTATATATATGAGTCTAGCTAGCTACTATATATATCTACTTATTCTGATTATATGTAACCCATCCTACATTTTGACAGGTTTTTCGAGTTACCAGCGGAGAAGAAGAGGATGTACATGAAGGAGCATTCGGGTACGAACAATGTATGGTTTGGTACAAGCTTTAGTCCAAATGCGGAGAAGGCATTAGAGTGGAAAGATTACTTAAGTCTCTTCTATGTTTCTGAAGCTGAGGCTTCTTCCTTGTGGCCTCCTCAATGCAAGTAAACATTCTCGACCCTAATTAATAATAGAAGCGCAGTTTTTACCGGTTCACATAAGACCTCATGATTCGCATGAGATCATGACTCCATATATATATAACAAAAAAGACAGTCTCGTCTTAAAGAATTGAGATCTCTTCTGCTTGTCTTTTAGCTTCTTGAGGTGCTAGTTTCTTTCTTTCTTTCTTTCTTTCCTTCTTTCTTTCTTTTTTTTGTTTCTTGTTCTCTTTTCTCTCTTTGTTGTTGTATTTAGCTGACTCCAGCTTCTTTCTTGGGAGCTCTTGCTGGTTTCATCAATAAAGTTCCTCATTTTGCTGTTGGGTTTTGTAGGGAGCAAGTGCTGGAATACATGAAAAGTTCAGAATCGGTGATCGAGAAGATATTACAGGCCCTAATGAAGAGACTAAATGTGGACGAGATTGATGAAAGCACGAGATCTGTTTTAATGGGTTCAAAGAGGATCAATCTTAACTACTACCCAATTTGCCCAAACCCTGAACTAACTGTTGGCGTCGGGCGTCACTCTGACGTCTCCACCTTAACCTTCCTCCTTCAAGATGACATCGGCGGGCTATACGTACGTGGACTCGAAGGCCAACACTGGATCCATGTCCCTCCCGTCATTGATTCAATTGTCATCAACGTTGGCGATGCGCTACAAATCATGAGCAATGGTCGATACAAAAGCGTCGAGCACCGCGTTGCAGCAAATGGAACCAAGAATAGAATTTCGGTTCCCATTTTCGTCAACCCCAAACCCAGTGATATAATCGGCCCTATTCCCCAAGTGACTAATCATCTTGGGAAGGAACCTATCTACAAGCAAGTTCGGTACTCTGATTACGTTAAACATTTCTTCAAGAAAGCTCACGATGGCAAGAACACTATTGACTACGTCAAGATCTAATATTATCTGCGTATGTTTTAAATTTGACAATAGTATAGCTCTTGTGAAATGTATTACACATTGAGTCGAGATAGTCCTTCAATCATTTCTCTCATGTACAAGAAGTTGGTTGAGGAACTGTATGTGCAATTGCACACGTTTTATAGTCGGAACTAGTTAATATTAGGGGAAATTACGAAGAACCACCGTTAACTATTCATTAATTCGAGTACAATATGTTCTCCTAAAAGTTAAGCCAATTGACACCCAGGGAGGGCGTGTAATTGCTATTCGTAAAGACTCAGTATTACCGGATAAAATCCGGGTCATACTCTAAAGGAACTAAAATGGGGTTTTTTTCAAACAATGTAAGAGTCACCAATTGTAAATTGCGACAATTAACCAAACACAACGAGAAAATGGAGAGAAAGTGTATCAAGTTTATAAGACAACCACGGATGTAACCTATTCTCTTTTTTTCGCTTTATCAACACATTCACAACATGTACTATAGCTTTTCCCTAATTAAGTTTTAAAACATCAATTTCCTTTCTTGGGAATGAAAGTGACTGACCTCCTAACCGCTCACTTATCTCTCGACAAGAGGCCTTAAGTCCAATCATCCGGGGGGCTAAAAACCGAGAGAATGAGTTTCATTTCATCAAACCTTAGGTTTCTAGGCAACCTCCAAGCCCTAAGAAAACCCTTCTCTCAAAGTGATTTTCTTAAACTAAGATTATTGAGTTAATTAAACAAGATGGCAATATAAGCAAACATTATCCCAAGCCACAAGCACATCTCATGAATATACTCATTGACAAATTAGAAATAGAGTTGTGTACCAACACCTATGGTTACAGGTGTTTAGCCCACAACCATGGTCAATATCCAGATTATAAACAATTCAAATAACAACATTGAACAAAGATTAAAGGATGAGAAAGAAACTCCTAAACCCCAATACTTGCTTGTTGGTCTCCAACTTGATGCTTGATTGTGAAGTGATGATGATGGCTAGCCTTCAATCCTTCCAAGAAATCTTCAAGGTAATGAAGTTCTTCAAGAAAAGCTCCCAATAACTTCAATGGAGTAGTGGAGGCTGCTGGAAAGTGGAGTGATGAAAAGTGTGAAGGGTTATGGCAATTCCTAGGTCATTTAGGCCTTTATAACTGCAGATTTTAGTATTGTCATGATCGTGTCACGGTCCTGACAGGCGTCGTGACACACTCACAATTGCTTCACGCTGACGTCATGACTTTGTCTTTACTCTAATTCAAACATGCTGGTCTTGTCATAGTCAAAGTCGCGATCATGTCATTATCGTGACACTCCATTCTCTTCTTGTCACGCACTAGTGATGATCATCACTGCCTTGATTACTATTTATCACACCAGTGTCACTGGATGGTAGACTTCCTGCGCGACACTGATCGAACCCAGAGGAGGCGCGCATGATAGACTTTTTGTATCAAACCGATAGAATCCCAGAGGAGGCCTGAATGTTGGAATCTCTGTTTAACATGGACTTCTTGTGTGAAATCTAAATCGATAGAATCCCAAAGATGGCTGCTATGACCTGACATTGAGAGTGGGGAAGTAGCGGAGGTCCCTGTTATGATCCCTTAAGTATGGATTAGGATGTAAATTTGGCAAATTTTTGAGTATCACCACTGAAAATGACCTCCAACGGCGAGACTTTACTCCCGCCGGGCAGGAGGGCCGGTATCGCCGGCTTGGCCAAGCTGGCGAGATTTTCGCCCAAAACTCGCTGGCTTGGTTCTCGCCGGGCAAGTCTCGTCGGGAAAGGTCATAGCCGGAGAGATATTGCTTCAATATCTCACCGGCTTGAATGTGACCAATATCTCGCTGTCTTGATGAAGCTTTCCCGGCGAGATGGTTGCAAAATCTCGCCGGCTACATTTTGCAACCTAGCTAGCGAAATTTTGCTCCCATCTCGCCGGCTATATTTTACAACATGACCGGCGAGATGTTGGCAACATCTCCCCGGCAAGATTTTACAACCTAACCGGCGAGATATTGCAAACATCTCGCCGGCTAGGTTTTAACAAATAGCCGGAAAGATGTTGGCAACATCTCGCCGGCTAGGTTGTAAAATCTAGCCTATCCTAGCCGGCGAGATTTTGTCAATATCCCGCTAGCTATATTTGACAAAAATTTGAGCATAATCTGCCCAATTTTGTCAATTTTCCGTTACCTATAAAACCAACAGCAATACCAGCAATTCAACTAAATCCTAAACTGCAATTTGCAGCGATCGAAAACAGTATAAATCAATTGCAAACCAAATTAAAATTCAAACAATATCGTATAATTACAAACAATGTCAAAACAATCCGTAACGGGAGTTGTCCTAACCGTGTTGTCTTCTGCGCCGTCCTCTTGAATCTCTTTGTTGCGGGCCCGATGTGACCTTGCAATAATAGTTATGTCCCGCATTTGAGCACCGAATTTTCCTTGTTTCGGCTTTCAAGAGTCATAATTTTGTTCTTTTTGATTCTTGGTGGAATTTTTAATTTTGTAGGTGATGGAGTACAAATAGAGCAAATTATGGAGTTTAAAATGGGATGGCGCTGACAGATTTTGTAAGGACAATAACGTCTTTATCCGAAGTCCAAATGGAGCAAAATCATGCATCATGAAGAAGAGCTTTGAAAACTCTACAACTTTAAAGAAGGAAGCAAGGTCATCGGAGTTATAGTTTGCAAGATATCAGTCGACCAAAGAGGTTGACCAGCAACCCATTTTAGATCGGCCATGTCGACTTTCAAGGACCATATCTGGAGCATCCGACATCCAAATCAAGAACTTTTTGAGTTTAAATTCAAGAGAAACAAGATACCTAGAATGTTCATGAAGAAAATTTTCCCATTGGAAATCTCGAGAAGGGTCAAAACGACATCGGAAGGAGCTGGCAGAGAGGCAATCGGCCGGGCAGTCCGGTCCGGACTGCCCAGCGGACCTGAGGTTCCAAAATTCGGATTTTTGCTACTCAAGACCAACCCTAACTCATTTTTGAACCACGCACTTCATTATTCATACATCTCCTACCTTTTGAGAGCCTCTATCTTCTCCACTCTTCTCCATTAGAGCTCACAAAAAAGTTTTAAGAACCTAAAGAGAGAGGGCTATAAAGCCATCCCATGGAGACCATTTTTGGTGCTCCAAGGGATGGTTTCCACCACCACCACTATGGGAAGAAGAAGAGGAGGAAAGAAGATTCTTGGAGAAGCTATATTGGAAGGTTTTGAGCTTCCCAACACCCATGTCTTTGAGTTTGGGTTTGTAATTTTCTTTCCATTTCTTGAATCTAGCTATTTCTTGTATGTGAATGCTTGAGCCCCAAGATTTGAAGCTAAAAACCCTAGGTCATGAGAGCTAAACTTTTGTATGAATTGATTTTGATTGATACTGAGGTATTAGTTTAGGTTGAAGATTATGATGTGTGTTTACCTTATTTGAATGCTTGCATCATGATTTAATTACATAGAATACATGTTTAGGTGACTAAGTAGAGCCCGAGAGTGACGGTTAGTCACGGATCTAGGCATCACAAAGTACTAGGGGTTCGAAGCCGTCCGGAGACGCCCTGGATTAGCACTTAGCCTAATATTGTCGGGCAAATGCGGTTTTGACGCTGGTTCAAACCCGGGAGGGTAAGAATTTACTCGGAATTAGGCCAATCTCAATGCCGAGAGGCGAGGTTGGTATTTATGGCATAGGTTCTTCACTTGACTCACCCAAAGAACTAGTATTTCGATAATACTGTTTAATGACCATGAATGTCTTGTAATTTATTGGGTTTTGATATGTTGTGTGCATGCTTGTTGAGTCTACTATGTTAGACTCGAGAGGTCGGATGCTTAGTGCTCACTTCTCGGTTCGAAGATTGTTGGTATTAATGCGATTAGCTTAGGGTCTTCGGTTTACGAGGTGAACGCACATTTGCATTGAGTGACATTGTGTAAATGTGATAGCCCCCATAAGTGCGCAAGACTTGGGTTAATTAGGTCGTTCCCAATTTTGATAGACGTGTTCGGTATTTAAAACATAAGCCAATGAAATGCATGCTTGTTATCAATGTCTCATTTAGTTGCTTGATTGTCTTGATCATAATGTCTAGTTCCTTAGGTTCTCGAATCCTCGACTTCTAACCAACCATCTACCATCCGCCTCCCCCATTTAATTTCTTGCATTAGTTGTAGTGTAGTTGTAGTTGTGTGGTTAGTGTAGTTTAATATCTCTTTATTTACGCTATTTACTTTATCGAGTCGTGTCGGGAAAGAGAGCACGAAATGTCCAATTGAGAGACCCCATTTTGGTCCCAGTGGATTCGACCCGGACTTAGGCCGGAATATAAATGTACTTTTTCGACCGCGTGTTGTTGCTCATGTGGGGAAAGGCGTGAGGCGAAGAGCACCCGCTCTAGATGGGTGTGCCGCGCGAGCCACTCTTACCCCAACAAGTTGGCGCCGTTGTCGGGGACCAAACGGTATATTGATTGGATATAGTGTGTTTTCTTCCCCTCGTCCTAATTTATTGTATATCAATTGTTGTATATCTTGCTTGCGTGCAGTAGTTGTACTTGTGTTCTAACTTTTTCCCTCTAGTGTTGCCATGATTCCTTGGATTCTAGCTAGGTTCGAGGAGGTAACGGGAGAAAGCAAATCAAGAAAGGAGCAAAATGGGAGAAGTATTGAGATTCACCATGAGGTGGTGAATATTTGACTAGCTTGAGGTGGCCGAAGTGCCACGAGTAGCTAAAGAGGCCTAAGGGGTTCAAGAGGCCAAGAAGGTGATACCTCCAAGAGATGGAATCAACTCGAGAGGCTATGGGACATGTTATGCCTTATCCCTCCTAGAGTTGGCAAAGTGGTCTAGTGAAGTCCCTTTGATGTTTGGGGAAAGTATGAGAAATTTTGTTGAAGAAAAAAAAACAAAAAAATGAGAAAAAGAAAGAAAAGAAAAAGAAAAAGAGGAAGGGAAAAAACAAAATCCCAAACCCAGGAGAAGACTAAAAGGAGAAAAGAAGGATAATTTGGGCTTAAAAGGCAAAAGTCTAAGCAAGTTGATCATGTCACCAATAAGATCTTAATGAGTTCATAAAAGGAAAAGGTGGGGATTGAGTGAGATGAGGGGTAGAAGATTTTAGGAAAGAATAAGTTTGGGGTGAGAAATGATGTAATTGGGGTTTGTGAGGAACGAGGCGACTTTGTGGTAGTGCACCACATTTACACCGTTTTGATCTTCTAAAAATTCTACCCAAGCCTATGCCTAACATTATAAGTAATACGAAAGCCCTCCACATATGGATTTGCTCACAGTTCTAGTCATGTGATCAATGGGATTAGGTCTAACTACTAGCCTATTAGCACCAAAGCATTAGGGGAAAGGGACCTTAAGTGGTGCAAAATGTGCAAAGACATGAAGTGCTTGATATAGATGTGGAGTGAAAATTGTACAACGTTTATTGTCGCATGCTTTGATATTTACATGTTTTCATGAACCTATATGCCTATTGGTGTACATTTGAACATTTGTGTCGGTAGTTCTGAGAAATTTTTACTATCAACATGATCAACATGAGGCCATGATTACGTGAGATTGCTACATTTCTTGTGCATTTGTAATTTTTTCTTTTCTTGTGACATTTGATTGTTTGTTTCTTTTGTAAATTTTTCATTTTTACTTCCATGTTATATAGTAAGATCGAGTCTAATCCATTTGCACTTGCATATGCATATTTTTAGGTTGGGGGCTCTTTCCTACAAAACCCTCGGGAGATGCCGAGCTCCCCCTATCGGAGTTAACTTTGGGGTTCGCACTTAGCACATACTCGGAAATTCCGTGCATAAGTTTATTTTTCTTAACGAGGACGATAAGGTTTTAAGTGTAGGTGTTGTTGCAGGCCCGATGTGACCTTGCAATAACAGTTATGTCCCGCATTTGAGCACCGAATTGTCCTCGTTTCGGCTTTCAAGAGTCATAATTTTGTTCTTTTTGATCCTTACTGAAATTTTTAATTTTGTAGGTGATGGAATACAAAAGGAGCAATTTATGGAGTTTAAAATGGGATGGCGCTAACAGATCTTGCAAGGGCAATAACGTCTTTATCCAGAGTCCAAATGGAGCAAAATAATTTACATGATGAAGAGTTTTGAAAACTCTACAACTTTGCAGAAGGAAGCGAGGTCAAGTTACAGATTGCAAGATATCAGCCGGCCAAAGAGGTTGACCATCATTCCATTTCAGCTCGGTCATGTCGACTTTCAAGGGCCATATTTGGATCATCCGACATCCAAATCAAGAACTTTTTGAGCTTAAATTCAAGAGAAACAAGAGACCTAAAATTTTCACGAAGGAAGTTTTCCCATTGGAAATCTCGAAGAGGGTCAAAACGAAATCGGAAGGAGCTGGCAGAGAGGCAATCAGCCGGGCAGTCTACCGGACTGCCCAGCGGACCTGAGGGTCCAAAATTCATATTTTTGCTACTCAAGACCAACCCTAACTCATTTTTGAACAACACACTTCATTATTCATCCATCTACTACCTTTTGAGAGCCTCCATCTTCTCCACTCTTCTCCATTAGAGCTATAAAGCCATCGCTTGGAGACCATTTTAGGTGCTCAAAGGGAGGGTTTCAACCACCACCACCATGGGAAGAAGAAGAGGAGGCAAGGAGATGGTTGGAGAAGCTAGATTGGAAGGTTTTGAGCTTCCCAACACCCATTTCTTTGGGTTTGGGTTTGTAATTTTCTTTCCATTTCTTAAATCTAGCTATTTCTTGTATGTTAATGCTTGAGCACCAAGATTTGGGGCTAAAATCCCTAGGTCATGAGAGCTAGACTTTTGTATGAATTGATTTTACTGATATTGAGGTATTAGTTTAGGTTGAAGATTATGATGTGTGTTTACCTTATTTGAATGCTTGCATCGTGATTTAATTACGTACAATGCATTTTTAGGTGACTAAGCCGAGCCCAAGAGCGACGGATAGTCACAGATCTTGGCATCACAAAGTGCTAGGGGTTCGAAACTGTGCGGAGGCGCCTCAGATTAGTACTTAGCCTAAAATTATCGGGCAAATGCGATTTTGCCATTGGTTCAAACCCGGGAGGGTAAGAATTGACTCGGAATTAGCCCAATCTCAATGCCGAGAGGCAAAGTTGGTATTTATGGCATAGGTTCTTCACTTGACTCACCAAAAGAACTTATATTTGGATAATATTGTATAATGACTATGAATGTCTTGTAATTGATTGGGTTTTGATAAGCTGTGTGCATGCTTGTTGAGTCTACTATGTTAGACTCGAGAGGTCGAATGCCTAGCGCTCACTTCTCGGTTCAAAAATTGTTGGTATTAATGCGATTAGCTTAGGGTCTTCGGTTTATAAGGTGAACACACATTTGCATTGAGTGACATTATGTAAATGTGGTAGGCCCCGTATTTAGAGTAGTTCCTCGAACACTCCCCCATAAACTCACCGTAGCGCCTCTGAGTATGGAACGAGAGTCACTGATAGACTTTATTCGGCGCTACGTGGTAGCGTAGCGCACTCTTCAATGAAAATAGAAATACGTTATCAAAACAGTTTGAAATGAAATAATTTATAAATGAAATTTTTTTAGAAACTTACCGTGAGAGCTCCCCATATCTTACACTGCTCATCGAACTCCAACATCCAAAACCGAGGAGCGCGCGGTAGTACACTCGTCCTGATGTGACCGCCGATGAGCTGCATAATCTGGGTCGAGTCAAATTCTGGGTCGTTGTTGATGAGGATGTGATTTTTGTCGAAATCCCACGTGATCGACAGAGGCCCTTTCTCTATCACATCTTGCAACTTCTTGCACTTCGCAAGCCTACGCGAACATGTCTTCGGCTCCTGTGGCCCACTCGTCGATGCTTCCTCGTGCGTGGTGTTCAACGACTGGTACCAAATGTGTCGTCTCGAGTGCACAGTTGAACCGCACGTGTTCGATCCGTTAGACTCCACTTTAGGAATACACGAGGAACCGACTGTGTTAATAATGCACTCAATCAGCTCATCCTCGTGTTCGGGCGCCTCCTCCGGAACCTAACCACCCCGCTCGGGTCTGTTGACCTCCTCCTCGGCCGGTGTACCCTGCTGGGGCCGAGTACCCTCCTCGGGTCTAGTACCAGCTTAGGGCCCACTTTCTACCCCCGAGCTTTCAGGCGATGCCAAGCTCGTAGCGTACCACCGGATTCGGTCAAAATACTACTCCTTCAGAGCAGCTATCGAAAGATCCATTATGTGACTAGCCTGGAGGCAGTAAGATCCATTTTGTTTGTTAAGATTAGCTATTTTTTTCTATATATATCATATGATGAAATGATCATATGATGAAGAGGTTCGATGTTTCTATTTCTACCTACTTTGCAGATTAAATGATCAATTATAAATTATAGAGTCTCGACCTTCCCAAACCTGGTTGAACTCAACCATCCACATTACCTCTCATGCATCTGGCATTTTCTTTTCATGTACTTCTTGCTTGTATATAGTTTAAGTATGAACCTTCAGTATCTTGTTTGTGTTACATTTTACTCAAGATAGAGTGGTACTATTTCTAAGTACGATTTATTATTAGTTGTGGATTGAGATATTGGAGGAAACTACTAAGGTGGATTGAGGTATGTTGGGCCCGTAGACACTAGTCCACGAGCTCACGAATGCGTGCAAGTGCACACGGTCGTTACAAGTAATAATAAACCTGATAAGTACAGGGTCGAATCCACAAGGACCAGTAATGGGTCAATTCAAATACCCAATTCCAATTATCTATGCAATAAATATAAATGTAATGATTAAGATGGTGATTAAATGATTAAGTGATTATGCGAATAAAGTAAGGAGCAATCGATCAAAAGAGTAACTAGATAAAAAGAGACATCATTGGTGCTAGGCAATACACGTCAAACCAAATAAATCAATCAAGCAAGGACTTCATGCATTAACGTGTTATCCTCTGTTCACATAAATATTGATTCCGCCTCTCAACGAAAACCAACCTAGAGTTGACTCAACCAGCTATTCTCTCGAACTAGTGGTCTAGCCAACTCTGCAATCAAATGACAATTACGGGATAAGGGTTCTATCGAATTCTCTATGACTCTACTTATCAGTTATCCAACGATCCTCTTGGATTCGACATCATAACAACACAATGATTATAACAACCTCTCAGCAAGAAATAATCATAATAAAACCAAAATCATAAGCACACATGCATAAAAATCCAAACTTCAAAGATAGATCTCAAGATTCATGTATCAAACCTTAGCACCCATGATTATTGGGTTTAGCCAACAATCATGGTGCAAAAACTAAATAGCATACTAATTCAAGATCAAGAAAGGTAGAGAAGGAGAAAGAACAACGAAACCCCAATCTGGTGGAGTCGGATTCCGTCGATTCGTGCCAAATTTCTCGATTCGTGACTTGATCTTTGATGCCTTCGATCCCTATGCTCACAATCCGCCTTCGACAAGTGTTCAACCTTCTCTCGAAGCCTTGAACACCCCTGAAACGCTTCAGATCACACCTCTCTATGTGGTGATTCCCCAAATTGAAGCTTGCTAATTTGTGTTGTGTGCGTTCCTATTTATAAGCTGCCCAGACCCATGTCACGGGCCAATGTCACGCCGTCACATGGCAGGGCGTGACATGGTTCTTGCCTGTTCCGCCTCGTGCTGTTCACACGCCTGACTTGTTCTCCACGATGGGTTGTCACGGGGGTAATTTCACGGCGTTACATAGGGCCATGACATGCCGTTTCCTCGCTTCTCCAAATCTTTGCATCCAGATATCATGGCAAGCCATGGTGATGTTACGGGTCATTGTCACGGCTGTGACATGTTCTCTCCTTTGCTCCGCTTTCAAGAAGCTCCATCTCGTAGCCCGTTTTTGATATGATTTCCGTGTTGACCGTCTTTGAGACTCCGTGAGGACATATGTGGCATAGAACTCGGTGATAGACGCTACATGAGGGTTATTAAACCTCTAATGGGCTAAAAATACTGCAGTAAAAGTAGTACTGACGCATCCGCATCAACACCCCACACTAGAGATTTGCTCGCTCTCGAGCAACTATTATACAACAATGACCGAATAAGAACCCCGAGGTTAACCCCGATAGGGGAAGTTCGGCCTCTCCCAAGGTATTTGTAGGAAATATCCCCCAACCCTAAAAATGAAAAAATATATATATATATAATATAACTACTAAAAATCATCATGATAAGTCCGTACTCAAGTGTTTCAACGGTTCACGCACACAAGCTAACATACTGACTCAACGCACCCCACACTAAAAACTTGCACGGTCCCCCTTGCGAAGAACAAAAAAAATAAAGACTCAAGATATTACCGGTGGAATCTGGGATGATCAGGGGTGGCCTGCCCCTGGATAGGTCGGCCCAGGACAATCAATGTGGAAATGCTTAAACAGAGCTGACATATCCTGATTGTACTGTTCCTGATCCCGGGCGTACCTTAGATCGTGTTGCTACTGCTGCCAAGTCTCAAAAGCTTCGATGTGATCGTTCTACTGGTGCTTGACTTGGGCAAACTCCTGGAATTGTGCCTGCCAACTCGGGTGATGAGACATCACTAGCATTGGACTACCGACGGGACTAGAAGATCAAGAACGGAACTCTATTTGACTACCAACACGTGGACAAACCAAGTACCAACTTAGAGACATAGTTCCGAGATACTTCGTCAAAGATTTGGCCTTATTACTTCACAAATTTTACGACGTCAACGGTTCCATGGCGGTCACAAGACTATGCATCATATATGCCAAAACCGAACCGGGCGTTCAACCGGCCACATGGAGTATTTTATTTTAATCAAATAATTTTCTTTTTCTTTTTTTTCTTTTGGTGTAATTAAATGTGCACCATTAGTTGTCATTTATTTGGGGGTTTATTTTCCATTACTTATGTTTTTGGGGTTATGTTTTGTTGTTCATTCAATTGGTTTTATGACCATTGAATTGGAAGACCTTTTGGTAGTCTTTTCCATCACTATAAATAAGTGTGTAAGCTCTAGTTTGAGATAGACTTGAATTATGTAAAACATTGTGTGATTGTGTGTTTAGAGAGGATTCTCTTAGCTCTAGAACTTATTGAGAATTTGTGCTCAAAATTCTTGTGGCGTTCGTCCGAATTATCGACGGGATTTCCGCAACCCATCGTGGCTTCATTCGATCCATCCTACACTCGAAGGTTTCCAGCACGAAAACTTCGTATCTATCCTAACCTTTTCGATAGACGGTCCGCATAAGATTTTGAACTCCAACGAGTTCTTATCAAATTGGTATCAGAGCTTTGTCTCTATCGAGGTTCATTTCATTATTGCTATTTTTTAATTTCTCAATTTGTCTTTATTTCTTCCATTCCACATTTGTAATCTCAGTTTGTGACTCAAAAAGAAGAGAAAAAAAAAAGAATAAAAAAGAATAAAAAAGAAGAAAAGAAGAAAAAATATATCTCTAGAACTATATTATTATTACTATTATTTTGTGTTCCCACTTTCCACAATTCCATCATCTAAAAATCTTGTCTCCAATATATTTTCCTTACCTCTTGAAAAATATTGTTGTTGAAGAATTGATTGTTCTCTACAGGTTGATCTTTCGCTCGAACGTTAGAAGATTTTTATGAAGAAAATTTTCTTGCATTAGTTCTAGAAATATCAAGACTAAGAGAATGAGAGGAAAAAGGCAAGAGTGAAAACACGAGGGAAAAAAAAGCCAATACGAGTGACATATTCTTGTGAGGATTTTACATCTAACTATTGTTTTTTTTTTTGTAGAAAGAAAATGTCTCTACAAGGAGAAAAAAATGAGGAACTCGGAACTCTTGAATTGCTCCGAGGCATGATCCAAGATATGAACAGAAGATTCACCATCCTTGAGGAAGCCGTCTTACGACCCTAGGCAGCCCAACAAATTCCACCACCACAAGTTCCACCACCGCAAGATCAACCACGAAATGGAGGCCACAATAATCTCAAAGAATACGAGACCGATGATTAAGGCAAATACCGACTACGTCGGCATGACTATCAATGTCGAGCGAATCATCGTAGGCAATCTCCATACAGAAACGATGAGCTAGATGATGATCGAAGGTCCGATCGAAGCTTCAGTTGGTATCGAAACCCAAACCAAGAAGAACTATCCCATGCCCGAGTAAAGATTCCTCCCTTTCATGGAAAAAATGATCCTGAAGCCTACCTCGATTGGGAGCAAAAAGTCGATATGATTTTTGATGGCCGGTGTTGTTCACAAG
This sequence comes from Geranium rotundifolium, assembly GCA_963920655.1. Lineage (NCBI taxonomy): Eukaryota > Viridiplantae > Streptophyta > Magnoliopsida > Geraniales > Geraniaceae > Geranium > Geranium rotundifolium. The sequence continues at coordinate 2,316,464 of OY987312.1, forward strand.
TAAGCAAAGTTAAACTCGCGTCCCTTCAGTTTTATGATTATGCATTAGTTTGGTGGGATCAAACGGTCTTAAACAGAAGAAAGCATCGCGAACCCGCCATCGACACATTGGAGCTTATGAAGTCCATCATGAGAAGAAGGTTTGTGCTGAACCACTACCATAAAGGTATTTATACCAAACTTCAATGACTCAACCAAGGTAATCGAAGTGTGGAGGAATACTACAAAAAGATGGAAATGTTAATGAGTCGTGCCGACGTGGAAGAAGATCGAGAGCAAACAATGACGTGGAAGAAGTCGTGCCGGGCTCAATGTTGACATCGCCAACGTAGTAGAACTTCACCGATACGTAGAGCTTGAAGAGATGGTACATATGGCCAACACAATTGAGAAGCAATTAAAAAGAGGAAGTAGTCGATCGTCCAAGACAGCCGAAAAGACGCCTTGGAAGACTCAAGAAAAGACTTCTTGGAACACACCCTACACACGACGAGAAGAAAAGGTGACAGAAAGCTCCAAACTAACGGCTCCACCAATGACAACTACACCAGTTGCCCGTGCTTCTCAGGACAAGACCGGTGCTAGCACATCAAGAAATAGCGACGTAAGGTGCTTCAAGTGCCAAGGCCGAGGATACATTGCTAGCCAATGTCCAAATAAGCACACCATGATATTGACGGAAAATGGAGACTATGTCACAGACGAAGAATTGGAGGAGGAGGAAGAAGACCCGGATTACACTCCTGATGGTCTTACACTTGTTACTCGGCGATCCTTAAGCGTGCTCGGCAAGGAGGACGAAAAGGCTCAACGGGAGACCATATTCCAAACACGGTGCTACATAAAAGATAAGGTTTGTAGTTTAATTATTGACGGTGGTAGTTGTACTAATGTAGCAAGTACTACCTTGGTCGATAAGCTTGCTCTATTATTAATCAACCACCCACGACCCTACAAGCTTCAATGGCTCAACGATAGTGGAGGTATAAAGGTCGCGTATCAAGTTGTCGTTCCATTTAAAATTGGGAGGTACGAAGACGAGGTCCTTTGCGACGTAGTTCCGATGGAGGCCGGACATGTACTACTTGATCGGCCCTGGCAATTCGACCGAAAGGTATCCCACAACGGCTTCACTAACAAGTACACTTTCCGCCATAACCACTGCGACATCACCTTGTCACCGTTATCTACAAAATAAGTTCTCCAAGATCAAGCACAAATGTACCAACAAAAAATAAAATGTGAGGGAGAGAGAGTGCAAAAACTTGAGTGCCAAACACATGAGAGTCAAACACATGAGAGTCAAATACGTGAGAAAAAAATAAGAGAGAAAAATAAAAATGAGAGTACACTACGAGAGAGAAAGAGAGAAAGCACAAAGAAACTTCTTTGCAAAAAAAAGTGAGGTGATAAGAGCGCATCAATCCGGACAGCCGATGTTACTTATTGTCCTCAAGGAGAAGGTATTGTTGGCTTCTAACTCTTTATTGGATTTACCACCTTGTGTTGTACCACTTTTGCAGGAGTTTGAGGACGTGATTCCGGAGGACATTCCACCTGGATTGCCGCCAATCCGCGGGATTGAACACCAAATTGATTTTATCGTTGGAGCCTCAATTCCTAACCGTCCAGCCTATCGTACCAATCCCGACGAGACCAAGAAACTCCAACAACAAGTTGATGAACTCTTATCTAAAGGGTACATCCGTGAAAGCATGAGTCCTTGCGTCGTACCGGTCTTACTTGTTCCTAAGAAAGATGGGACGTGGAGAATGTGTGTTGATTGTCGAGCCATCAACCAAATTACGGTAAAATATCGTTTTCCAATTCCTCGCTTAGATGACATGTTAGATGAATTGCATGGTTCTAGCATTTTTTCTAAAATTGATTTAAGGAGTGGATATCACCAAATTCGCATGAAAGAAGGAGATGAATGGAAAACGGCATTTAAAACTAAACATGACTTATATGAATGGTTAGTTATGCCTTTTGGATTGTCGAATGCACCTAGTACGTTTATGAGGCTAATGAATCATATCTTACAATCATTCATAGGGAAGTTTGTCGTTGTTTATTTTGATGATATCCTCATTTATAGTAAAAACATGCATGATCACTTGTTACATTTGAGGACTATTTTTTAGACTCTACGTTCAGAAAAATTATATGCTAACCTCAACAAGTGCACTTTTTGCACCGACGAGCTTGTCTTACTTGGTTATGTTGTTAGTAACAAAGGAATTACCGTTGACCAAGCGAAGGTGAAAGCAATACAAGAATGACCAACCCCAACCAACGCAGGCCATGTTTGAAGTTTTCATGGGATCGTTAGTTTCTACCGGCGATTCGTCAAAGACTTTAGCACCATCGCTACCCCTCTCACCGAGATAATCAAGAAGAATGTTGGTTTCAAATGAAACGAGACTCAAGAAAAGGCATTTCAACTACTCAAAGACCGTCTCACAAAAGCACCCCTTTTAGCCTTGCCTGATTTTACAAAAACTTTTGAAGTTGAGTGTGACGCCTCCGGAGTAGGCATTGGAGCTGTTCTCATGCAAGAAGGTCGTCCATTAGCATACTTTAGCGAGAAGCTAAGTGGAGCCTCATTAAATTATCCAACATATGATAAGGAGATGTATGCTTTGATTCGCGCACTCGAGACGTGGCAACATTATCTTATCTCACGAGAATTTTTCATTCACACCGACTATGAGACATTGAAGTACATCAAGGGACAACACAAACTCTACCGAAGACACGCACAATGGATCGAGTTCCTTGAGGCATTTCCCTACATCATCAAATATAAGAAAGGTAAGGAGAATTTGGTAGTTGATGCCCTTTCTCGAAGGTATGTACTTCTTTCTTCATTGGATGCAAGATTATTGGGATTTGAGGGTATAAAAGAGTTGTATAAAAATGATCCCGATTTTGGTATAATCTTTGGAAATTGTGAAAATGTGGCATTTGGTGATTATTATAGACATGAAGGTTTTTTATTCAAAAGAACTAAATTGTGTATACCACATAGTTCACTTCGGGAATTACTTGTGACAGAAGCTCATGGAGGTGGGTTGATGGGACATTTTGGAGAGGCAAAAACACTAGGGACACTTCAAGAACATTTTTTTTGGCCAAAACTCATTAAAGATGTGAAGAGAATTTGTGAACGATGTGTGATTTGTAAGCAAACTAAATCAAAAGTCCAACCGCACGGTCTTTACACACCGTTACTCATTCCATACGCACTATGGATAGATGTTTCAATGGATTTTGTCTTGGGACTTCCTCGCACCAAACATGGTCATGACTCAATATTTGTTGTTGTTGACAGGTTCTCTAAAATGGCACATTTTATACCTTGTCACAAAACTGATGATGCTTCCAATATTGCTAATGTGTTTTTCAAAGAAATTGTTAGATTGCATGGAATGCCAAAGACCATCGTTTCCGACCGCAACACCAAGTTCCTTAGCTACTTTTGGAAAACTTTATGGGGTAAGCTAGGCACGAAAATCCTTTTCTCTACAACTCTTCATCCTTAGACCGATGGTCAAACGGAAGTAGTCAATAGAACACTTTCCACTCTTTTGCGGAAGTAGTCTACCTCACGTTGAGTTTGCATATAATCGTGCTATTCATTCTTCTACAAAATTTTCACCATTTGAAGTTGCTTATGGATTTAATCCTTTAACTCCTTTGGATTTAATTTCATTACCAACTTCAGAGCATTTGAATTTAGATGGAGAAAAACGCGCAAAATATGTTGTGACTTACATGCTGAAGTTCGGGTGAATATCGAGAAGAGGACACAAGCTTACATGAAGCATGCAAACAAAGGACGACGAAAAATCACATTTGAGCCAGGAGATTTGGTGTGGGTTCATATGCGCAAAGAAAGGTTTCCAGAAGAACGACGAGCCAAGTTACTCCCTCGCGAGAACGGTCCTTTTCAAGTTCTCTCCAAAATAGGAGACAATGCCTACAAATTAGATCTTCCTGGTGAGTACCACATAAGTCCTACTTTCAAAGAATCTCACTTAACCCCTTTTTATGCTGATTTGGATTTGAAGGCAAATCCTTCTCAACCGGGAGGGAATGATGAGGACATCACTAGCATTGGACCACCGACGGGACTAGAAGATCAAGAACGGAACTCTATTGGACTACCAACATGTGGACAAACCAAGTACCAACTTAGAGACATAGCTCCGAGATACTTCGTCAAAGATTTGGCCTTATTACTTCACAAAATTTACGACGTCAACGGTTCCATGGCGGTCACAAGACTATGCATCATATATGCCAAAACCGAACTGGACGTTCAACCGGCCACATGGAGTATTTTACTTTAATCATATAATTTTCTTTTTCTTTTTTTTTCTCTTGGTGTAATTAAATGTGCACCATTAGTTGTCATTTACTTGGGGGTTTATTTTCCATTACTTATGTTTTTGGGGATTATGTTTTGTTTTTCATTCAATTGGTTTTATGACCATTGAATTGGAAGAACTTTGGGTAGTCTTTTCCTTCACTATAAATAAGTGTGTAAGCTCTAGTTTGAGATAGACTTGAACTATATAAAACATTGTGTGATTGTGTGTTTAGAAAGGATTCTCTTAGCTCTAGAACTTATCAAGAATTTGTGCTCAAAATTCTTGTGGCGTTCGTCCAAATTATCGACGGGATTTCCGCAACCCATCGTGGCTTCATTCGATCCATCCTACACTCGGAGGTTTCAAGCACGAAAACTTCCTATCTATCCTAACCTTTTCGATAGACGGTCCGCATAAGATTTTGAACTCCAACGAGTTCATATCATCGGGTAAGCTTGAGGTTGGCGCTGTCGTGGAGCTTTGGGAACTGCTACTGGCACAAGAACTGTAGTATCCTGAGTTGGCCCCTCGTCTTCTCCTCCCAGCTCAACCAATGCGTCATAAATGCGAGGGAGCTGCGTGGCGGTAATAGTACCGGAGTCAGGAACCGGTGCGATGGGAGTGGTCTCGATGTCCCAAATCTTAGGCCCATCACCAACAGGGAGTGAGACTGCCAGATGTGTAACCATCGCTCCACAGAGGAGGTTTCCCTCTTTCTTCGCTTACAGCCTCGTTAGATAATCCCATATTAAGTCTTTCCAGGGGGCTTGTCTCATGCGATGCCAACAATAGATCACCACTAGATCCTTTGCTGTGACCTTGTCTTGTGTCTCATGGCGCCCAAATATTGTAAAATTCATTACCCGATGCAAGTATGCTATGATGATCGGGTGTAGAAAGGACGCCTGTGCCATCCGGCGGAAGACTGGTTGCCCTGTGAGCTCGAACCACATTGTCTCTAAATCGAATTCCCTAGGATTCATGCTGTCACCAGATGTGAAGCCAAAAATTCCGTCCAGATCATCCCTCTAGATCGCACATCGTTTACTACACAGAAGGAAAGACACGACGCCCGCCTGGTGGTGTACCGTCGTCATGAACTCGTGAGTTAGATCCTTGTAAACAAATACATTCTAGTGCAGAAAATTCCTCCATCCAAGGGTCTCAAGCCCTTGCTCCAATTCTTCCCAAATCTATAGCCCTCTGCATGTCTCTTCATCAAAGAACCGGTTTGGCTTGACATGCATGCCCAATATCTTAGGAAATCGCCTTTGCTCGGCTGGATCATTAAATAGAAGGCATAGTAAATTCGAGTGCCTATGGTGGGATCAGGCAAGTCATACTGGAACTGGGGAGGTTGCTCCATTGGTGGAGCCATCATGATTGGTACTTCGTCCATCGGGTCGGGTTCCTATTAGTGTAGACGTGACCTTTTGTTTGCGCCTGATCCCGCCCGAGCTTGATGCTCCTCCAACATTCTTCCTAGGTGCCATATGCATAAGAGAAATATCGATGTACCATAGATAGAGGTTTAGATCTCTGTATGTGAACATTCTTTTCAGCCTCTCCATTTGCCCGCGAGTGATAAGCCACTGACATCTTGTGCTTTACACCAAATTTCTTTGCTATTGCCTTGAACAACTTGTTGTGGAAGTGCGAGCCTCTGTCATTGATAATAGCTCGTGGAACTCCAAACCGTGAGAAAATATTCTTTTTGATGAACTTGATCATGATGTATTTAACCGCGACAATGATGTACTTTTTACCTGCAGATGTGGGAAAGGGTCCCATAAAATCTAGTCCCCATACGTCAAAAGGCTCCACTTCTAGCATGCTGGTCAGTGGCATCTCATGCTGTCGGGAAATACTTCTTGTTCTCTAACATCGGTTACAAGATTTTACAAATTCATGGGCATCTTTGAACAAAGTCGGCCAATAAAATCCAGATTGCAGGACCTTATGTGTGGTTATGTCGTCTTTATAGTGCCCCCATAAGGTGATTCATGACATGCTGTAAGAATTTGTGTTATCTCGCTTTCAGGGACACATCGTCGGAGGATAGAATTTGCACCTCTTTTAAACAAATAAGGTTCATCCCAGTAGTAGTGAGAGCAATAATGGATAAACTTCTTCTTCTGCTGGCTTGTCAGGGCAGGTGGTAATATCTCACAAGAGACATAATTCGCTATGTTAGAGTACCAGGGTGGATTTTCCGTGATGGCAAACAACTGCTCATCTGGAAAAGATTTTGTCACGCTCCATCCATCCTTACTAGAAGGCGACTCTAAACGCGATAAGTGATCAGCTATTCACAATCTCTATTTCAAATTCCTGCAACAATAGAACCCAACAGATCAATCTAGCTTTGGCTTCTTTCTTTTCCATTAAGTACCTGATAGCGGAGTGATCTGTGTGGACTGTTGTCTTAGATTCGAGCACATATGGTCTGAATTTTTCTATGACAAAAACGACGGCTAACAACTCCTTTTCTGTTACCGTGTGTTTTCCTGCGGGTCGTTAAAGGTCTTACAAGCGTAGTAGATCGTCTGAGTATCTTGTCGTGTTTTTGCCCAAAAAATGCTCCCATTGCGTAGTCACTTGCATCACACATAATCTCGAATGGTCTTGACCAGTCAGGTGCAACTATTATGAGTGCTGAAATTAGCTTCTCCTTAAACTCCTCGTATGCCTTCAAACATTCGGGTGTGAACTCGAATTTTGCTTCTTTCTCAAGCAAAGCACATAATGGCTTGGCAATTCTGGAAAAATCCTAAATAAACCTCCTGTAAAACCATGCATGCCCAAGAAATCTCCTTACTGTTTTTACTGAGTATGGAGGTGGCAATTTTCCAATCACGTCTATTTTTGCTTGATCCACCTCAATTCCTTTCTTAGAGATGTGATGACCCTAAACAATCTCCTCGGTCACCATAAAGTGACATTTTTCCCAATTCAGAACTAGATTTGTTTCTTCACATCTCTTCAAGACTTTATCTAAGTGCCCCAGACAACCCTCGAATGAAGTTCCAAATAATGAGAAATCATCCATGAAGATTTCCAAGAACTCTTCCACCATATTGCTGAAAATTGCCATCATGCATCTCTGAAAGGTCGCTGGCGCATTACACAACCCAAATGGCATTCTTTTGAAGGCGAAGGTGCCATATGGGCATGTAAAGGTTGTCTTCTCATGATCTTCAGGGGCAATGTGGATCTGATTGTATCCACTGTAGCCATCTAGGAAACAATAGTATTCATTTTCCGCCAATTTATCCAACATATGATCAATAAACGGTAGCGGGAAATGATCCTTTCTGGTGGCTTTGTTCAGCTTTCGGTAGTCCATACAGATTCTCCATCCCACAACTGTCCGGGATGGAATGAGCTCGTTCTTGGAGTTTGTGACTACCGTTATTCCGCCTTTCTTTGGCACGCACTGCACAGGGCTCACCCACTTACTTTCAGAGATGGGAAAGATGATACTTGCGTCAAGCCACTTTAGGATCTCCTTCTTCACAACTCCTTTCATTGTAGAATTTAGTCTTCTCTAGTGTTCCACAGATCCTTGCTGTTCATCTTCCAATATGATCTTGTGGGTGCAAAAAGTGGGGCTGATTCTCCTGATATCTACAATTGTCCATCCTATAGCTTGCTTGTGACCTTTCAGCACATTAATTAATTTGGCTTCATGTTCTTCAGATAGGGTTGCAGAAATAATTACAAGAAGTGTCTGATTCTCTCCAAGGAATGCATACTTCAGATACCCAGGTAAGGCCTTCAACTCTAAGGTTGGGGCTTCTATTATTGACGACTTCTTTGGTGAATTTTTTATCTCATCCCCATATAACGGCTCTGGTACCATGAACTGTAGCATGTTGACCTCTTGGTGTCAATCTGACCCCACACTATACTCTCCTGAGCTCTCTTCCTTGAATTCATCTGTTATGTCATGGTTCATAGAACTGCACAAGGAGGGCAGAACTGCTTTAATAGTTTCGGATAGAGCTGAAATTGCAGAGCAACTTACAGTGGGATCAGGAGTTTTTATAGCTTTGTGCACATCAAATATGATAGTCTCATCTCCTACCTTCATTTGTATTAGCCCGCTTTTCACATGGATCAGCGTATCTGCTGTTGTCATATTCGATCTTCCTAAAAGTAGTGGAACTACTCGATCGTAGGGTAGTCGAGGATTACAAAATCTGCATGAAAAATAAACTTCCCAGCTCTCACCAATACGTCCTCGACCACACCCTCAAGATACATCACTAATCGATCTGCTAGATGAAATGGTACCGACGTTTTCTTCATTCCTCAAATATGCAAATCACGATATACATGCAGCAACATCAGATTTATTCCAGCTCCCAGATCACATAGTGAAATAAGAGATAAGTGGTGTCCTATCCCAAAAGGGATGGTGAAACTTCCTGGATCTTTCTCCTTTGGTGGTAGCTTGTTTAGGATTATGGCGCTGCATTCTACGTTAAGCTCCACCCGTGTACACTCCTAGATCTGTTGGACATGATCTCTTTAAAGAACTTGTGGTACATTGGCATTTGATCGAGTGCCTCAACCAATGGAATGCTTATTGTCACATGTTTGAGCATATCTAGACACTTAACAAACTGGGTATCCGAACATTTATTTCTTGGTTTCGTTACTCTTTGCGGGAATGGTGGCTTAAGCACCTCTGGAGGGTGCTTTCCTATACTTTCTGGCGCTTTCTCTCCCGCATCAGATGGGAGTGACTCAGGTTCATCAGTTTTTATTTCCGGCTCGTCACTATCTGAAATCTTCTCTGCTGGTTGTTGCGGAGCTGGCTCTATTTCAGGCAGCTTAGTTCGGCTTCTTAATGTGATTGCATTTACTTCATGACTTGCTGGTGCTCTAGAATTCTATGTTTCGCTAGGGAGAGCGCCTTGTTGTCTTGTTGTATTCATTTGGATAATCAGAGTCTATATTTTTCACTGTGTCCTTCATGTTTGTCATGTTTTGTTGCAGTTGTCCTATATGATTTGCATGGAGGCTCAGTTGGTAGTCTTTTGTTGCCGGTTGGCGTTGATTTCTGTTGAATCCCGGGGGTGGATTTATCTGAGCATTGAAATTTTCCCTGTTTGGATTTGAGACATTCTGGTTTCCGTTGTTTTGACCATTGGAGTTTTGATTAATCATATTTTGTTTCTGGCCTTGGTCTTGTTGGAAACCTGTGTTGTTGTTTGTTTGACTTGTTCCCTTGTTTGGGTACTGATACACGGGGTTGAATTGAGTGTTCCTCATGATATGTTGATTCACGTAGGCGATGCCTGCAGCATTATAGATGCATCCGTCAATCCCGTGACTTGTTTGATTGCAAACCTCGCATTTTTTCCTCGACTTCCTCTTGTATGTCGGCTTGCGCCACTTTTGACTGTCCCTGGATAGCTTTCACAACTTCTGTTAATGGACTTACTTGACTTGTGATGACAACTAACGTATTGTTGTCATTCACATATGCAACCTGTTTTGCTTGAGGTCTTCGCTCTTTATGCCATTGAAAGTTATTGGTAGCACATAGCTCAATTTGTGCGAAAGCCTCCTCGGGATCTTTCCTCATTAGTGGACCTCCTCCCATTGCATCGAGCATTAATTGACAGTGTGAATCCAGTCCGTTGTAGAATAGCTCTAGCTGCATGTAGGGAGTTATCATATGATGAGGACACTTTCTGAGTAGAGAGTTGTACCTTTTCCATGCATCATTCAGAGTTTCTTTATCATATTGGGCAAAGTCATATATCTCTCTCCGAATTCTAGTTGTCTTTAAAGGTGAGAAGTATCGGCCCAGAAATATCTCCTTTAGGGTCTCCCAATTTTCCTTGTCATCGAATCTTAAGGCTGCGTACCAGTCTGTAGCCCTATCAGTTAGAGACCATGGAAATAGCTTACATCGAAGTACTTCAGGTGATACTCCTGCTGATGAAGCATCGCACATCTGTTCGAACTTGCGTAAGTGGGCATGTGGGTCTTCTTTGCTTAACCCATGGAACTGTCGTATTGTGGATATTAGGCTCAGGTGTACGGGCCTAAGTTCAAATGTGCGTGGGTTGCCAGCATGCGTGACAAATCTTTGGAATGCCTAGAATGCTTGGAACTCCTGCATTTCATTATTCTGATTGTTTATGCCTCGTGTGTTGTCATTCCGATCATCCTCACGGCCCAATTGTGTGTTGTTCTCGTCGTTCTCGTGTAAACTCATGCTCGTAGATGCTTCCATTTGAAGCTTCTTCTTCTTTGTTGCGTTTAATTGTCTGCACTTTGCTTCGATTTTGGGATCCAATTTGTACTCAGGTGCTCCAGAAGAACGGGTTATACACGTTTAGCACCTACCAAATTCCAAGAAATTCGAAGTTTAGTAACAAAATAAAATAAGCACAATTAACTAAAACTGAAATAAAATTGACCGTTGGTTCCCGGCAACATCGCCAAAAACTTGTTGGGCCCGTAGACAATGGTCCACGAGCTCACAAATACGCGCAAGTGCACGCGGTCGTTACAAGTAATAATAAACCTGGTATATACATGGTCGAATCCACAAGGACCAGTAATGGGTCAATTCAAATACCCAGTTCCAACTATTTATGCAATAAATATAAATATAATGATTAAGATATTGATTAAGTGATTAAGTGATTATGCGAATAAAGTAAAGAGCAATCGATCAAAAGAGTAACCAGATAAAAAGAGACACCATGGGTCGTTACATGTCAAACTAAATCAATCAATCAAGCAAGGAATTCATGCATTAACGTGTTTTCCTATGTTCACATAAATATTGATTCCGCCTCTCAACAAAAACCAACCTAGAGTTTACTCAACCAACTATTCTCTCGAACTAGTGGTTTAGCCAACTCTGCAATCAAACGACAATTACGGGATAAGGGTTTTCTTGAACCCTCTATGACTTTACTTGTCAGTTATCCAACGATCCTCTCGGACTTGGCATCATAACAACACAATGATTTTAACAACCTCTCAGCAAGAAATAATCATAATAAAACCAAAATCATAAGCACACATGCATAAAAATCCAAACTTTAAAGATAGATCTCAAGATTCATGTATCAAACCCTAGCACCCATGATTACTGGGCTGAGCTAACAATCATGGTGCAAAAACCAAATAGCATACTAATTACAGTTCAAGAAAGGTAGAGAAGGAGAAAGAACAACGAAACCCTAATCCGCTGGACTCGGATTCCGTCGATTCGTGCCAAATTTCTCGATTCGTGACTTGATCTTTGATGGCTTCGGTCCCTATGCTCACAATCCGCCTTCGACAAGTGTTCAACCTTCTCTCGAAGCCTTGAACACCCCTTAGACGCTTCAGATCGCACCTCTCTATGTTGTGATTCCCCAAATTGAAGCTTGCTAATTTGTGTTGTGTGCATTCCTATTTATAAGCTGCCCAGACCCATGTCACGGGCCAATGTCACGCCGTGACATGGCAGTTCCGCCTCGTGCTCTTCACGCGCCTGACTTGTTCTCCACGCTGGGTTGATGTCACGGCGTGACATAGGGCCGTGACATGCCGCTTTTCTGGCTTCTCCAGATCTTCGCGTCACAATATCATGGCAAGCCATGGTGATGTCACAGGTCATTGTCACAGCCATGACACGCCCTTTTCTTTGCTCCGCTTCCAAGAAGCTCTGTCTTGTAGCCCGTTTTGATATGATTTCGCGCTGACGTCTTTGAGACACCGTGAGGACATATGTGGCATAGAAATCGGTGATAAACGCTACAGGAGGGTCATTAAACCTCTAACGGGCTCAAAATAATGCAGTAAAAATAGTACTTATGCATCCGCATCAAGGTATTGGAGGAAACTAAAACTTCTTCAATGTACTGGATTGATCAAGAATGGATCATAAAGTTTAAACTTAAAAAACTTAAAAAAAACCCATGAATGATCTTAATGTAGCTGCACAAAGAGAGTGATTACTGAAATTGTGATGTATTTGAGATTATACTTCTCGGTCTCATCTCAAGCACTGGTGTAGCAAGAAAAAGAAAAAACAGTTCACTTCATAAATTCTAATATTAGGATTCTCTCTTTTAATCAAATCCTTTGTTGCTAAATGATAATCTTACTTTATTTGCGGATAATAAGCAAAATATTATTGTATATAAAAAGGAGAACAGAGAAAACATAAATCAATCATACAAACTACTTGCACTCCAAGTCTGAAACTATATACGGCACGCTGCCACTCATTTCAGCGTGCGATATGCACCGTCAATCTCGCTATGAGGCGGTTGGGTGTGGTTCGTAGGTTTCCAAATGAGGAAGCTCAATATAAAAGAAACCAATTGTTCATTTGAGGGAAGAATCTTACGGGCATCTCCAATCCTGTCTCCAAATATGCAAAAATTTGTATGTTTGAAAACTTTATTCTCCAACGCAGGTATCCAAATATCCATATCCATATGAATATGCAAAAATGCATATTTGCTACCGTACATCTTCAAATTTGGAGACACACTGTAGCAATCTCCAAACAATATAATCAGCTTTTTATTGACAAATATTTTTCCTTTTCCCTTTTTCTTTTTTGCAAAATCAAAAAAACATACAAAATAGATAATTTTTTCGGGATATTATAAGAAATGAGTGGAAATGGTTGATTTAATTTATTTTTAATAATTTAATTCCTTCTCTTTATTTTAATTTAATTTAATTTGTATTTTATTATTATTTTAATATTAAAAATAAATAAAAAATACAAATCCGATTAATCCCCGACTAATTCGATTAATCTTTCCGGGATGTTGTCCGCCCGATTAACGCCTAGCGTTTTTTAGAACCTTGATAATCATTTGATGCGACAAATAGATATAGTTTTGGAGATTGGGTTGGAGAGAAATGGATATAGAGACTCAATCATTAGTAATAATTTTTGCATATATGAATAAAGCTTTGAAGATGACCTAAGTTTCAAGTTATTTATAAAATGAACTGAAACTAAATTCCTAGTTTTTTATCCTCCCTTTTTTTTCAGAAGTCATGGCCTAGTCTCAACTTTACATATAAGTAGGTACTTTCATGCTAACTCTATCACTGCTCTACTAGGTTATTGAACAGTGACCCCAAACTTTGTGCTTTCTGTAATTTATTTTGATTTGACGTTGCCGAATGTATGTTTTATTTCATTTCATGTTCAAATTTATTCAACATTCTTACAAATTGAAATGATCCTATTTATTAGTATTAGGCATTTTGACTACATCTCTACTATTTTAGTTGATGACCCTACATATAACGATTTTGTTGATTAATATATACTTGCTCTAACCGGCCAAACTCGAACTAGTGAAATGTGAACACAAGACACTGAACAGGAAATTAAACTTGAACAGCCTCACTACTTTATTTCCAGAAATTGGATAAGCTCTGGATAAAATAGTGGGAAAGGCAAATGGAAGCTGACTACTTAATTAGTTTAATAAGGCCAATTAAATCAGCCAAGTTGAGTAAATTTATTTGTCATCGACTCAATAAAGTTCATATACTTCATGAAAACATGTTGTTCAGTATTTGAGTCTTTTATTTTCTTCTTGATGTGAATTTGCCAATTCCCTTATCACTTTCCGTAGCCAGAGAAGGCCCAAATGCATTGCTGTTTTCATTTCTTGATTCATTTAAAAAAGTACTGGAGAGCAGGTCATCACCTATATAATGCACTGCTTATTGAGTCAACTGAGGAACCTGTATGTGCTTCACTTATTTAGAATTTTTGCACATGAATGTATTGTCTTCTTTGCTTTCCATCAACTTGAATTGTTACTTGAGCATCATAATTTTATTTGTTTTTTTCCTTCTGTCGTTATTTTTAATGTCTTAAAGCATACAATTGATTGTGTTTATTTCTTATTACCTTATAAAAAGAAACTCATGTAAGGGTGTAATAATAAGGCTTAAATGCCTCTTAATCGAGACTACCAAAGAACTTTAAGGCTTAAGCGCTTATTTATGAATCATCCTATCGTGTGACCAAAACCAGATGAAACAATATGGCCTCTATTTCTTTTTTCTGATAAGCAAGTATTTTCTTTTGCTGATCCTGAGGAAAAACATGACTTATAAAATGACAGCAAGTCCTTGTACTCTTTCTCCATTTCATTCTTTTTCAAAATGAAAGCTTCTCTGAAACACTAGTGCATTCCTTAATTTTTTTTCAGGAGGCCAAGACCCAAGAACCAGACTTGCCTGATCTTTGACGATCTGAATCAGCTGAATTTACAGGTAAAAGCTTATTTTGTCTAAATTTTGGCTTAATAGCTTTGAATTGATTTGTCCATTACATTCTGAGTGAGAGAAATAATATTAATATGTTGAATTGATTTGTCCATTACAGTCATATATAGTCTTTTTTATATATATATGGTGTATACATAATCTGAATGTGAAAGCATAATAAGAAACATAACCAACATGCCATAAACTATATTTTCTAATTATTTGAACACTCAGTTTCTCAAATTTTGACCTTATAGGTTTCCCTTCAACATTGTCTTCGGATTTGTATTCTTGCATCTTGAAAGCATTTTATATTCTTCCATGAAACTGCTGTATCCTTTCCTATTTCTCTGATTCATCGATGAACACGCGACGTACTTGGGACTTTGTTTTTCAATTTTGTGACTTGCTTACAAGTATGTATTTATCCTCTGTAGGATCTACAAGGTATGGAAAGGTTGGGGAACATCATTGTTGACCAGGTTGGCTCGTACTTGAGCCTTGATGAAAAGATGAAAGCTCTCAAACGGAAGTGTGAAACTTTGCATTCCCGAGAAGTTGATGTGAATACAGAACTCGAATATGTTGAGTTTAGTTGTGGAAAAAAACGAGGAAAGGCTGTTGAGAATTGGCTGACTAATGTGGAAAACTTGAGGAACCAAGTTGACATATTAGAGGCAGCAGTGAGTCAAAGTGGATTGCTCGAACGTGTACGTTTGGCGAGTCAAGTGGAAAATCTTACCGAACAACTTGGAGAGTTTCTGGAGCAAGGTAAATTTCCTCAAGGGCTCACACTGAATACAAATCATATCGGAGGACTAGATTTGCTGACAAAACCATTAGTTGGCCAAGCATTTCAAGAAAATTTGGGGGTACTTACTGGAAGAGGAGATCATAACCATTGGAGTTTGGGGAATGAGAGGTGTGGGGAAGACCACACTAGTGACACATATCAATAATCGAGCCCTGCGTGACACTTTCTATGATGTTTGTTGGGTCACTGTATCACAGAATATGGACATTCATAAACTGCAAGACAAATTTGCTGAAGCAATCCATTTGAAGTTCAATGAAGAAGATGAAAAGGAAAGAGCAACTAGGTTGTACAGCGCGTTGGAAAAGATGAGATGTTTAATCATTTTAGATGATGTGTGGCGTCATATTGATTTCGATAGAGTGGGAATTCCTGTTAAAGTCAATGGTTGTAAGCTGATTGTCACAACTAGATCACTGGATGTGTGTCGAATGTTGGTTTGTCAGCAAAAGATTAAAGTAGAGCCTCTTTCTCGAGAAGAAGCTTGGGACTTATTCGAGAAGAATCTTGGGAATGGGGTGGCTCTTTCTCCAGAAGTATATGAGGTTGCATTGTGTGTTGCAAGAGAATGTGCAGGTCTCCCTCTCGGGATAATTACAGTGGCAAGATGTATGAGAGAAGTGAACGATGTCTGTGAATGGAGGGATGCTTTAAGAACTTTGGGAGAATCAAAAGATGATGGGCTGGAGGATGTTGAAGATGAGGTATTTCGAGTGTTGAAGTTCAGCTATGACCGCTTGAACAATCCCAAATTTCAAGAAAGTTTTCTCTATTGTGCACTCTATCCAGAAGACCATAAAATTGGAAAAGAAGATTTAATACAACGTCTTATTGACGAGGCGATAATAGGAAGAATGGGAAGTAGGCAGGCACAGTTTGATAGGGGTCATGCCATACTGAATAAACTTGTCAACTCCTGCTTATTAGAAGAAGCTGTTTTCTCAACGCGTTGGGGTAAGGATGAGGAAGGTGTAAAGATGCATGATTTACTCAGAGACATGGCGATAAAGACGACGAGTACTCAATTCATGGTGAAGGCTGGGATTCAGTTGGGTAAGCTGCCAGGCGAGCAAGAGTGGTCGAGGGATGTAATGAGAGTTTCTTTAATGCATAATAAGATAAAAGACGCGGCGAGCACAGCACCAACTTGTCCTAATTTGTCAACCTTGTTGCTGTCGGATAACACGTATTTGGAGAGAATTGAAAGCTCATTCTTCCAACAGATGCCTGCTCTACAGATTCTTGATTTATCCAACTGCCAAGAGATTGTAGAATTGCCGGATTCAGTATCAAGAATGAAGAATCTCAGTGCATTGGTGTTGCATAACTGTTCGAAGTTACAGACCATGCCTTCATTAGCAGAGTTGAAGTCACTGAAGCGTTTGGATCTTGGTTTCACGAGCATCAAAGAAGTTCCTCATGGACTGGAAAAGTTGGCCAACCTCACATATTTGGATCTCTTTTCGGTGCATTTGGAGGAATTTCCGAGTGGAATATTACCCCAATTGCTCCAACTATAGTTCCTAAAGTTTTCTTGGAGTGGACGCGAGGTAGTGAAAATAAAAGGAGAAGAATTAAAAGGGCTGGAGAGGTTGAGTACATTTGAAGGCAAAGTAATCTTTGATGATGACGATGGGTTTAAGTCGTATATTATGAACAGGCAGTCATGTAGAGGGCCTAATTGCAGGTACCATTTTGCATTACATGGTACATATAAACATGTGACGGAAGAATACAGACGTCATGACCACCTTCTGAACGTGACACTACGACAGTGGCACATCAGTAAAAGAGCACAAGAGGATCTTCATGTGGATGTTGAAACTGTTGAAGCACTCCTAAAAGAAGTTCAGTCTCTGGAACTCTACACGTGCCATGGTGCTAGAAACTTATGTGATGTCTCGTGGTTGGACAATGCAACGCAAGACTTGAGGCGATATAAGCTTTGTTCTTGTAAAACGATACAATGCTTGGTTCCTTGCTCCGTTTCCTCTCCTTATTTCTTAAGAAACCTCGAGAAATTATCACTTTCGTTTCTGGATGACTTAGAGGTCTTGTTTGAGTTGGGGAGAGGTGAAAATATTGGTCCTCTACTTGCTGCTGCAGCGTTTTCTTGCCTTAAGGTTCTACATTTTTCGTATTGTGATAAAATTGAGAGCATCTTCCACCCCGCCTTTCTGCCAAATCTCAGAAACCTACAAGAGATTATGGTGGAACATTGCTCTGGATTGCAAGAGATAGTAGCAGCAGCAGCGGAAGGAGAAACGAGCACAAGTGTTGAATATGCTCTCCCTAATTTTAGGACTTTCAGTTTATATGCTCTACCACAGTTGAAGAGTATATGCGCGGCGGAGACTATTTCTTGCCCTTCTCTTTCTGAGATTACAGTTGTAGATTCTTCACAACTTAAGAGGATGCCTCTATCCAAGCCTCCCTCCACATTTCGATCAATCACAGTAAGTCGTAAGGAATGGTGGGAATCAGCAGAGTGGGATCATCCCGGCGCTAAGGATCTCCTTCAACCATTCCGTCAGGTTTGTTTATTGCAGCAAGATTCTTAGATATGGAGTTACAGTTACTTTAGTCACAGTGTTAAGAAGAGATAAATCTTAGTTACATTTCTTGCATTTTTACAATCACATCTCGAGCTTTGCAAAAGGTTACTATTCAATTATTTGTTTGCAGGTATTCGATTCTAAAGAATATGATAGGATGAAAAAGAAGTTCTAAAGAGTCGAGAAGAATTGGAAATGGAATGAAGTTCGGTCCAAAATCGGTAACCCATTTGGCAGAATCACCCTATTATTTTATTCGTGATACAGTATACAGAGCCGTTTTGGTGCATCAATACCATGTCTTTTTTTTTCTTTGATCAGCGATGTCATTTCATGCTTGGAGACTGAAGACTCGAGTGTGAAGTTGTCGTTCTTATCTGTTGGGAAGCGTTTAGTGAGTAGTCCGGAGACAGTAGTTGATGACACTATACATCTCAATAGTTGGAAGAAAGGGGAAGTGAAATTTATACAAATGGGGTGAGGAACCATGTTTTTCAAATCGTTAATTATATATGAGACTTGGTGAAAATGTTTATCACTCCAAGTTTCGTGCCCAATGAATACACCACTGAAATTTACCTCCAAGCCGGTGAGACCTTGCTCTTGCCGGACAGGAGATCCTGTCTCGCCGGCTTGTCCAAGCCGGCGAGATATTCCCTCGAAACTCGCCGGCTTGGTTATCGCCGGGCAGGTCTCGACGGGAATGGTCATAGCCGGCGAGATATTGCATCAATATATCGCCGGGTTGGCGAACCCCAAAATCTCGCCGGGTAGGGTGTCACCTAACCGGCGAGATTTTCAAATTTCGCGCCGAGTAGTTGCATAAATATACCCGGCGAGATGTTGGTCAATAACTCGCCAGCTAGGATCTCAAGCCTACCCAGCGAGTTTTTGCAAAATCTCGCCAATAATTAAAATTTTACCTAGCCATCGAGTATTTGCAAAATCTCGCCGGCTATACTAATTTCTAATTTCCAACGAGTATTTTGCAAAACCTCGCCGGCTAGGTGAAGGTGAATTTTTATAGAATCTGCCCCAACTTTTATTGCCCCAAACCTGTTACATAGTTTTAGCAGCATTTCAACACATTGCACATTGCACATTGCAAACTTAAAGTTACACCAAATATTCATACAAACAAGTTTTTTGAAATATTTTTCAACAGTTTATAACACAAAATATATCTAAAGAATACCAAAAAGTGATTTTGCCTTCTTCGGCTTCTTCAGGTTCATCTTCGACTTCTTCGGCTTCTCGACCGAAGTTTTCTCCTGGTTTTGAA